>JAGFMF010012105.1:1834280-1851608 GCA_019455555.1 Galemys pyrenaicus
GTGCTAAACATTACACTGCTGAGCAATTGAGTCACCCCGCCCTCGGGGACCCAGCTACCCCTGAGAAGTGCGTGGACTCCAGAGGCACCCACTCTGACTTCTTGACCCAGGACGCACCTTTACCCACGGGAGACAGGGCACCTATGTGTCCAGAGCGGTCAGGGCTCCACGCGTGCAGGGCCCAGCTGAGCAGACAGAGCAGTAGGGCCACAGCAACAGGACTATCCGTGCTAGTCCATCGCTACAGAAGGACACACCGCCACCGTAGTTCCATCACTTCTTGTGTTAGAAAATGAAAAGGAAAGACAAAATTGTCTTCTGAAAGGGAAAGTGCAAACTTCTGTCCCAAGGGCTTATTACTGCAGGAAAACAGACAGAAGGGTTTCTCTGCTGGCTCAGTGATGCAGGTGTGGGCCTTGGAGCCAGACCACCTGGGCTCAGGTCCTAGTTCTGCGCTTACCTGTGACCCTGGGCCATCTTGAGGGAGTTCTTGAATGGGGAAAACACTACTCACCGCTGGACCTGATGTTTTTCTCTCCCCTCAGTTTTCAACTAGTGCACGATCCCCCACTGCACCCCGAATTCAGAAAGGCCCTCAGGGCCCTACTCCCCACTTTCAACAGTTCCACACAGGCTGACTACTTCAGGCTCATCTCCAACTATGGCACCCACTTCATCCAGTCCATGAACCTGGGTGGCCGGATTTCGGCCCTCACGGCCTTGCACACCTGTGAACTGGCCTTGCAGGGACTCACAGACAACGAGGTGAAGGACTGCCTGGCCGTCGAGGCCGAGGTCAGCATAGGCAGCAAGGGCAAGTTGTCATCAGAAGCCAAGGCCTGTGAGGAGAAGTTGAAGAAGCACAAATTGACCAGTTCCTTCCACCAGACCTTCCAGGAACGTTACGTCGACGTAGTTGGTGGCGACCACAGTTCCTCGCATGACATGCTGTTTGGGAACCACGCCGGGCCCGAGCAGTTCTCAAAATGGGTAGACTCGCTGAAGGGCAGCCCAGGCCTTGTGGACTACAGGCTGGAGCCTCTGCACATGCTGCTGAAGAAGCGGGACCCGCACCGGGAGGCACTGAGGCAGGCCGTGAGCAAGTATGTGCTGGGCAGGGCTCGCTGGAGGGACTGCAGTCGGCCCTGCCCCCCGGGGCAGCAGAGGAGCCACCACCATCCGTGCCAGTGCATGTGCCAGAGCTCAGCACTCACCAGCCAGGACTGCTGTCCCCGCCACAGGGGCATGGCACACCTGGAGGTTAAGGACTTCGAGGCGAAAGGCCTGCGGGGAGACTGGTTCACCGCCACAGATGCCTATGTGAAGGCCTTCTTTGGACACGAGGAGAGGCGGACAAGCACGGTGTGGAACAACAACAACCCCACATGGAATACACCGCTGGTCTTTCAGGATGTGGACCTGTCCACAGGGGGTCCCCTGAGGGTGCAGGTCTGGGATGAAGACAGTGACTCGGATGATGACCTCCTCGGCTCATGTGACACGAAACCAAAGTCTGGTTCGCACACAGTGAGTTGCAACCTAAACCACGGTCACCTGAAATTCGTCTACCACGTCAGGTGCTTGCCTCACCTGACAGGGGAGACCTGCATGGAATATGTCCCCCAGGGTCGTCTGGGGGAGCCTCCAGGAAACAGGAGTGGAGCAGTGTGGTGAGAACAGCGGCCTGAGGGAACTGGACAGTCTGGCCTGGCTGCGTTCTCAGGGTGCCCATTAGTCAGTGGAAAACGGCCTTCTGGTTTTTCCTTTTCTTCACTGAAATAGCTGGACTTACAGGTTTGCCCTGAACCTCATTGTCCAAACTGTCTTAACTCCGCCATATTCTTGGGCCCTGAAATGAGTTAGCCTGGGCCACACCCTACTTTCACCACAGCGCAGACTACAGCCGTTCCCACCCAGCTTCTCGTTGTCATTTAAGACCTTTCTGAAGGGACCCTCCCTGGAGTTACAAGGGGTATAAGCTGTGTGACCTCCACAGCTACTGCTGTACCAGTTCAATCCCCAGCCAGGGAGAGGGCCCACTCTGTCTCTGGTGAGTCCTCTCAACCCCCACAATTCCGGCTTGTACCCCAGTTCTTGTACGCATAAATAAATCAATCTTTAAAAAAAAAAACAACAACAACAATCCAGGGTAGGCACATCTGTTACAAAGCAAAGAGAACATGGATATGGGCCATAACCGCCCCAGAGCAATCAACTTGAAAACTCCAATTTTAAGAAAACCTGTGTGGAAGTTTGAAAGCTCCTCCTGCCCACAGTTTGAAGGGGGGAACCAGTGGTTCCAATAAGATGGTACCTGAGGATCTCCTGGCTTCGGCAGCAATGAACCCAGAGCCTCGGGTTCTGATCCATCCTTAAATGGCCTTTGTTTCATGCACCTTGGTCAGGTCTCAGAACACAGGCCTGTGGGGTGGGTGGCAAAACTCTGGGTTTTGGCCCCAAAGACATGAGAGGATGTGGCTTTGCCAGACCGTTGTCAGGGAGCTCAGATTACTGGCACAACCCTCCTGACCTTTCGAAGCACGCTGCACTCAAACCCCTCTGAGTTTCGTGTGGACCCAGCAGCTCAAATCCCAGCAATCTGCTACCTGGCCCTGCATCCCAAGTGGGGCAGGAGGGACCGGTGAGCTCGAGAAGCCCAGTCGCAACCACTGTTCTCACACGTTTCCGTTCGCAGCCCCACACACAAACAGGGCACAGAGAAATCTTGAAACTTCACGCTGGCTGCTGTGCTAATGGAAAATAAGCATGGGTGTGGGCCATCCTGAGGTGAGGGAAGCAGGGGCAGGGCGGGCCTGGGTGCGGGACAGCCCCACAGGGACGGGGTCCTTCACGGTCCTCATGGTCAGTGAGTCAGCCAAGTCCCTCTGCTGCCCGGGCTTTGGTTTCCCCCAAAGGACACTCCTTTTCTACCCCTTCTCCAGTCATCCTTCCAACATTTTTTTAAGTGCTAAATTTATGTGAGGTGCTGGACTAGATGATTCAATTTTGAGTAAGATAGGAATGGCCCTGGGTCTCACTAGGCTATGATGGGGAAATATGGGAGCAGTGTACTAGGGGCCATGAGCTAGACTTGGCAGTCAGGGAAGGCTTCCTGGAGGAAGCCATCTTGGACATTGAAGCCTGAAGGCTAAGGAGGCTTAGGGTCCTTTTCTCTGGAGGAGAAATTTCCAGAAAAAGGAAGCAGCATGTGTGAAGGTCCCCAACCCAAGTTGCAAAGTGGTACAACAAAGATGGTTCTAGCCCCTCCCTCGTTTTACAGTAGGGGCCCTAGGGCCAGCAGCAGAGTTTTCCAAGATTGCAGTGTACTAAAGAGAAATGACTAAGGTTGGGGTTCGAAATCAGATCAAAATCCAGTTCATGGCTTCAAAGCAGTCACACCTGGACAATGCGTCAATGCGACAGCGTCACCTCCATCCATCTCTGCCTGAAAATGCTCATGGTCTCTCACGCAATCTCTGTACCCAAGAGTAACTTCCTTTTCCCTCCCCCACTCCCCCCACACCATGGTCACCCCTATTCCACTACTGTCTCTGATTGGCCTGTTCAAGGCACCCGCCATGACTGGGTCAGGGAATGTTCCTCTGGCTTCTTTCACTGAGGACAGATGATAGGCGGAAAAGGGGGTGGGAGCAGGGTGGGCAGTGAGATAGGGAAGGTGAGGAAAAGGGGACCCACACCCTGCCCCTGAGAGGGCGAGAGGGCTGAGGCTGGCTGGAGGGACGCCCCCTCACCTCCTGGGACTTCCTGGAGAGCTTGTTTCCCCCACTGCACCGCCCACCCAGAGACACCAGTCTGCCCTTTACCTGCGGCAGCTTGAGACCCGCAGTGTGGAGAGCCGGGGTGTTGGGGCGAGAGGGCTGTGACCCAGAGAAGCCAGCTGCCCGGGCTCTGGCACAGCCCTACAGGCACACACCCGCGACCAAAGCCAGGGCAGGGGGGCGTCAGGATCTGCTTGCTTAGCCTCCATTTCTAAAGTGCCCTCTGTTGGATGGGCCCCCATAGGTTTTGTTTTCTTACAATGTTTGCTTTCTTTTCTTGTGTAGTCTCCTTACAATTCCCAGCAGCAATTCACCTGTGCACCATCACCACAGTCCCTTGGGCTCCTCCCACCCTGCCCTGACCCCAGTCCCACCCTCTGCCCTCCCTAATGTCTCTGATTTGTAGCTGTCTGTTCATTTTTGTTTTGTTTAGTTGTGGTTTTGTCATTGCTGTCGATGTTATTTTTCTCCTTGATCTCCTACATTCCTCCCGCAAGGGAGACCAGCCAGCACTTTTCTTTTTCCTTCTGACCTATTTCACTGGGCATGTCCCTTCAAGCTCCATCCATGTTTGTGCCAGTATCTCTAGTTTATCTTTTTTGATTGCTGAATAATATTCCACTGGGTATATATACCTCATCTTCTTGGTCCAGGCCCCAATAGCTATTATCCCATTTACTTCTTGTAAGAGTCCCACTTTACACATGAGGAAACTGAGGCTGAGAAAGGTTTCCCAACTTCCCTGGTTGCTCAATGCTGGGAAAGGTGAGATTAGAACCAGGGGTTCTGCTGCCAAGGGCTCTGGGTTTGTCCTGCTCCTGCTTCCATTTACACCCCCCAACCTGGCTCCCCTCAGTCACTGAAGACCTGAAGCAACTCAGTGCCCTAGAGCCCCCCTCTCCCCACCCCCAGCCAGCGCAGAGGTCTTGCTAGGACTCTGCCTTCTCTCTAGCCCCTCACTCCCTCCATTCTGGCCCATCTTACCCTGGGAGGGTCCTTGCCCACCATGGCCGGTGACTTCCGTACCCCTCAGTGTTAGGAAACGGTCCCCGCAGGCTGCACAGAGCTCTGCAGGGGCTGGCAGGAAGGGCACATGAGGGTCCCTCCCTGGCCCCCACTGAGTCAGCCCCAGCTCCCATGCCCACCGCTAGCCCAGAAGAGCCCTGGGAAGGCCGGACTGGCGAATGCCAGAGCGAGAAGGACAAGTAGGGAACAGCATCTACCAAGCATCCCTCTGTACTGGGCACCCTACTGGGCACACGACCCCCTTCTGTCACCCTGACCCCCAGCTTGCAAGCAGGACAGATGGGCCCTTACTCAAGGCCATACAGACCGCTCAGAAAGCCCCGCTCCTTGGCCACCACTGCCTTCTATTCCCAAGGCCCTCCTCACCCAAGGGGGCAAATTTTGCTGGAGGCAACTGGGGGGCACCCAGAGAACAGGACTCCAGCCTGGCTAGAACCCCCTACTCACCCCTAAGAGAGTGAATTGGGTAGAGGTGAGAGGAAAACCTGGGTCTAAGCTGGAGCCGGCCGCCGAAGCATAAACATCTGCTTATGATTGAAAAAACAAACAAAAAGATGGTTTGCTGAACCAGTTCACAGCAAATGAGATGGCAGGGAATTACATAACTTTGTTAAGGACGCAAATTGCTTCCAAGTCCTTTGGAAGTTATTTAGACCATGCAAATGTGCTTATTCAGCAAGCCATGCAAATTAGCTTATAAGCCATGAGTAATCCTTGGCGATCAGTATCTGGAACTTTGAGCAGGTGCTGTGGGGACCCCGGCTAGGCCATACAGTAGCTTGGTCTTGGTTTTCCTCTGTGGTGTGTTTGAAAATAATACTGGGGTTTTCCTTGAGAAGGTTCAATGATTTTGACGTTCTGGTCAGTTCTGCCCTAGTCACGTCTCCCAACATAACCACGCCCCATGCCCAGCCCTGAGCCAGCCAGTGCTGGGACCACGGGGTTTGCGGGGTGGCTCTCGGTCTCTGCTGCTGCTGAGAATGGACACTCAGAGGTGGCTGCTGGAACACGAGTGGGTACTGAGGCAGAGCAAACACATGTCCACTTGTGGCCCCAGGGGCACATGGGGACCGAGAGCTCATTCCAGAGACTGTGGAGACAGCGCTGGCTCCTGGGATGCTCTGCCAGCGTCAGGGATGGGGAGAGAGACGCTCGCTGCAGGCTGTGCTCCAAGGAGCAGAGAAAACCAGCTACTAGGTAAATACTCATTTGGGGAAGTATCAGTGATAGTCTCTGCTTCATGGCATTCCCAAAAACGCAGTCCACATGAATGAGAGAGCCAAATGTAACAGACAACACTGGATGAGAATCAAAGGAAACCAAGGAAATAAGCACAGGGAATAAGCGAGGGAAGCTCGGCTCACACAGCACATAAGAGCCAAAGGCAGCGTTCGACTGCATCGGAACTCACACGTTCTCTATGACAAAACACATGCCAAAGGCGTTACAAGACCAACCACGCTGGGAGAAAGAACCAGTTGTACAAAAATAAATAGTCACCTGCGGGGAAGAGGAGGCACTGGGATGAGGGCCGGGACAGGAAGAGCACAGGGGCACGGTGACGGGGCACGGGCAGAATTGGTGGTGGGAACTCCGAGGGGACTACACCTGGAGAAGAAAGCAAACTTTGTAAGAAAATAAGTAAAGAAATTAAGGAGGAAAAAAGAATAAAGAAAAGAACTGGTTGTAAGCAGTACCCATCTATCTATCAATTTATCTATCCATCCATCCATGAATAAAGCAGATTTTATTAAAAATCTGTGCCTATCAATTTAAAAGAGAACCCAGCATAACAATGGATAAATACAGATGAGAGTAAAACATGAATAAACATCAATAAACATGAAAAGATGATCTAGGGGCCTCCCTGGTGGCACAGTGGGTTGAGCGGCGCACTGTGGAGCAAACCGCAGCCACTGCAGCACGAGTTCGATCCCTGCCGCCGACCAGGGAGGGGACCCACATGGCGCGGCAGACCTTTCCTGCTGTGCCCGCTGCTCCCCTCAGCAGTGTACTTCCGTTGATCTGCCTGTTCTGCTCCCTGCTCTCTGTGGTGAATCCTCTCACCCCCCACACCTCTGGCCTGTGCCCCAGTGCTTGTGTGCATAAATAAATAAATCGTAAAAAAGAAAAAAAAGAAAAGATGATCTATTTCATTAGTGATCTGGGAAAATCATAGCAAGATAAAACTAAAGACTTTTTTGCTTAGCAATTTGGCAAACATTAAAAGGACTGGTGACCTCAAATGCTGGGGTGGAACCGGGGAAACGGGTGTTTTCATGAACTGCTGGTGTTTAATTCAGTCCAGAAGATGGCCTTGTTTAGTTCAAAGAAAGAGTGAAAAGCACTTTTGGGTAGAGCAGACACTGTCAAGTAAGATTTGTTCACGGGCAAGGAAGGTGGAGGAAGGCAAAAATAAGGAAAAATAAAAGATAAATATTAGAGTACATACAAAGTGAAACTTAAAACGTCCATTTCACATGTGATTTATCAGTGTGAATCATCGGAAACAAGTATTTCTTGTGGGTGTTTTGAGGGGAACCTCTTAAAAGAACATCCTTTTGTCCAGGAACCACAGGCAAGAGGGTTTTCAGGTTATAATGCTTTCCACTCGGCCCCCTCCCCCACCACCCGGCCAGCGCGCCTCATAGAGCATTGACATTTCTCTCTGCGTCGCTGAAGGTGGCAGAGAACTGCAGGATCCGGAGCTGGTCTTGGAGTCAGACACCCTCAGCTTCTCTGTCACTTTGTGAAACAAGCACCCCGAGACTCACCTAGTGGTACTGTCGGGGTGCTGGGGGCGACGAGGGCTGCACGTGAAGCCAAATGTCGTAAGTAAAGTACATGTCCAGGACAAACAGAGCTTGTTGGTCTAAGAACAGCCCTCCGTGCAGGCTGAGGGCACAGGGCATGGAGAGCCAGTCTCAAAGGAAACATGTGGGTCTGCTGACATTTTAAAATGAACATTAATGCAACGGATATGAGAAATCAAGTGTGACCCTCCTTACAGGTCAATAATGAAAAAGACCCAAAGAAAAAAATCAGCCAAGGGCAGACAATTCATGAAAAAGAAATATAAATGGCCAATACACATGAAAAGAGATCAAATTCACTGCTAATTTAAAGGAAATCATAACATTAAGTAACTAAGTGATGCTATTTTGAGCCATGAAACGGCAAGGACTTTTTAAATGGAACACACAGCGCTGGGAAGGGCTGAGACGGCATCCTCGTTTAGCGCTGTTTCAGACACACTGCAGGACTTTTTGGTGGCAGATTCAAAGTATACACTGAGAACATTTACAACGGGCTTTCCCTTCCTCTAGGAATTAACAGAGGTTGACACTGTCATAGCTGATTTGGAGACATCAACCGGATCACTACAAACCTCGCCGCCCTCCCCCACCCCCTTTCACAGGGAAGATGGCGCTACAATGTCCCTCCCTCTGGCCACAGCCCGCAGGACCCCGGCCCCTCACTCGAGGCCGGCGGGCAGGGCAGTGCTTGGGAGAGACAATGGGGAACGGGGGTGGCCACTTCTTCACGTGGAGTCAGGAAGGCTGCCTTCCCAGAAAGGACAAAGCGACCAGAGAGGCCAAGACAAGAGTGAGGGGCGTCAGCAGGTCCTCAGGCAGCAGGGGCTGGGTGGGGTTAGCTGTGCGGGAGTGACGTGGAGAAGCCACGCAAAGCATAAAGGAGGCGGCAAGAGAAGACCCCGCAGAAGAGACAGAGGAAGAGCCCACCCTGCCGGCTGGCTCTGGGGAGCCCTTGGCCAGACCGTGGGAGGCCGAGCAAGGCTGGTGCTGCAGCACACTGCAGAGGGGCAGATGAGGCCCCTCGTGGCTCCGGGACCCCTGCAGTGCCACTGTTGGCTGAGAGCAGCTGAGGGATGGGGCACTGGAGAGGGGAGCCCACAGTTGCTGGGTGCCAGTTCTCCTGCGAGGAGGTCTGCACAACCCCATGACGAAGAGGGCTTCTAGGGCTCCCTGGAGAGTCCCCCGAAACCCATTTCCCAGTGCCCTGCTACATGCCTTCTAAGGGTCCTCTGAGCTATTTCTATGGGCGTTATCTTTTTACAATCCCTTTTTTTGCATAAGCCAAAAGGGGCCATTCTTAGTAATATGCAACTTCAGGACTTGTGTTACCTGCCCAAAGATTGTGTTTGGGAAATGTTCCTTGAAACATCCTTCATAAATGTTAACATTAAAAACTAACCCAAATGTGGGCCTCCCTGGTAGTAGGGGTTATGTCGCAGCACTACTGAAACTACCCGCAGCCACTGCAGCATGAGTTCTATTCCAGGCCAGGGAGGTGACCCCCATGGCACAGCAGACCTGTCCCATCTTGCCTTTTGCTCCCCTCAGCAGTGTATTTCAGTCCACCTGCCTGTTCTGCTCCCCACTCTGCCTCTGATGGATCCTCTCACCTCCCCATCACCGCCACCGCACTTCTGGCCTATACCCCAGTTCTTATATGCATATAAAAATAAATCTTAAAAAATAAAAAATATATGTTAATCTCATTCAAACCCCCTCACAGAAACACCCAGAGTAATGTCAAACCACCACGGATCTGGGGGCCCCGTGGCCCGGTCAATTTGACGGATAAAAGTAACCATCACAACACAGTAAATGAAACGGCAGGATCAGCAAACTTCCGGATCCTGGTTTCGTAGAGCAGATGTGAACGCATTACATGCTCACATATAAAACAGGGAGTGGCATGTAGAGAGAAGGAAATAGACTGAAATGCTGGGCACCTGGCTTCTGAGACTACATGTTATTTTTATTTCCTTCTTTCTTCCCAGCCCCTCTAGTTTGAATGGGTCTCTGCCTTCTATTTGGTCTTTGGTTTCCTCCTCTGTAAATGTCCTAATTTCAGATGCTCCCTATCGTAAATACAATGGGACAGGTAAAAAGCTAGCACAGGGGCCCGGAACAGCAGGTGCCAGCAGGCCTCAGTATCTGTTCTGTCCACCCTGCTTAGGTCAAGGGGCAGAGGGGAAACATGTTTTCCTTTACCCACAAATCACATGACCAAGGCAAGGCTCAGTTGGCTATTTCTCAGGAATGGCCCCTGGGGAAAGAAGTGACTTACCCAGACCCCCAGCAAACTCTAGACCTCCAATTAATTACCCTGGAGCTTCAAGACTCAATCCTCTGCTCAGCCACCAAAAGGCAGGAGGGTTGTTTCGCCCCCTGCTGGCTTTCTCTGGAAAGCCACCAGGTCAGCCCTTCCCCAGATCTCCCCTATCCTCCTCACCCCAAGCCCCAAACCATCCCCCACATAGCCCCACACCTTGGGTTCCCTGACTTTTATGAAACCTCTTTTCTCCAGGTCACTAATTTGGGGACACCTCAGCTGGCCTCCTTAACTGCAGGAACAAATAACTCAAATAACCAACTTTTTGCACCAAAACCAAATTCTGCAGGACTACCTGCCATGTGCCACACACACACACACACACAGGCACTTCACCGGCGCGACGCGGATCTCACCTACAGAACGATCTGAACACACTGCTCACACCTGTGTGTCCCTACCCAGACCCCTTACCCCAGACAGAACGTGCAGACTGCCCACCACACATGCACACACTTACCAGTGCACACGCCTCCAGGCTCTCATTCACAAGCCACATGAGCACCCATGGGCCCTGCTATCTGGGAAATAACCCAGGAGGCCCTCCCTCCCAGGCCGGTGAGATCACCAGGATGGCTCAATTCTGAGCATCCCCAGCTGACCTTAGTACTGCAGCCCAAATCCTGAAAGAGCTTGGGGGGAAGTCTGGGGCCAGTACCCTCCTTACCTTGCTCTCTTCAGTTTCTTTACACACAGGTCTGTCAATGCAAGTGTGTTCAAGCATCCCGGGACCTGCAGGAGCCAAGTGGAGCAAGAGGGTGCAAAAGGAAGTGGAGGCAGCAGTCTGCTTCCTTAATGGGCTGAAATTCCACTTCATTCCATTCCCCTGGATACAGCAGTCCTTCACACTTCAGTGTGAATTGGCTTGTTATGCTGCTCTCTTCAGAGGGACTCAGCATGAAAGCCCTGGGCAGCCCAAATGAAGTGGTAAAGCAGACTGGGGGTGTGAAGGGAGGCGAGGGTGGAAAGGGATGTCTCAGACATGAAAACATACTTTCTCTGAGAATCAGGAGTGCTAAGGACAGGTGCTCTTGATTCACTCCGCCCTCCCACCCTTACCTGAAGGAGCAGGGACCCCAGTTTGCACCCATTCTCTACCATCTGCCCCACAATACAAACAAATCAAGTTAGGCACACCTCACATTTTGCCATTTTTAATGCTCAAAAGCTCTGTACAAAAAAAAAAAAAAATCACAAATGAATCCTCACAACACCCCTGTGAGGTAGGTAGGCAAGTATTATTCTCCCATTTTACAGATGGGGAAACTGAGGCAGAGAGGTGAAGTGACCAGTCAGTGGCCCCAGCACAGCTGAAATGCAGGGCCAAACATGAGAACATGAAAGCTCCCTCCCAGTTCAGCCCCGATCTCTGGCCCCTCATCCTTGTCTGCAAAGAAATTAAACTTTTTAATACATGCAAAAAAAACAACAACAACAACAACAAATCTGAAAAGGTAGTGAGCAGATGACATACAGTAGTTTTGCAAAAGAATTCAGACAAGATGGTCACTTTCCAGGACTAGGCAGATGTGATAACTTCAGCCTCTCTCCCGGTTCTAAACACCATGACCAGTAACAACTCCACCTGCTTCTGTGCAGAAGTTAGCCACAAAGCAACCTCCCAGCCCCCACAAGCCAAACTGGGGGTGCAATCCCCCACTGTTTGGGACTTAGGTTTTCACAGATACAGGGCCCCAGAGGAAGAGCTGCAAGGCTCAGCTCAATGCGGCCTATCTGTCCCACCTCTCCGGGGAGCCTCCCGGGGGGCTGTCCAGGTGCAGGCCCCTTCTGTCCCCCCGCCCCCACCTGGAAGGCAACTCAAGGCTCAGCAAGAATTGTCTGGAATCGAGGTGACCCCTACACTGTCCTGTGCCCAGAGCCCACTGTTCACTGAGAGTCATCTGGCAGTCTTTGGGCGCCCTGCCTGCAGCAGGTGGGGGCGCAGAGCCATCTTGAGCTGGTGGGCAGGGAGGAGGCCCCCAGTGGAGCCCAGCTCCCTCAGTGCCTCCACCCAGGCTCCAGGCAAAGGGGGATCGCATCCACCTTCTGGAAGCTCTTTCCTCCCTGAGGGGGACTCCTCGATGTTCCTGGCTCTGTGGAAACCTCCAGAGTTCCACCAGCACCAGGGGGTGGGGGTGAGGGAAAGAAAGGAGAAGGAGGGGTCTCCAGCAGGCCGTGCAGTGGTCCTTACAGAAGTCTCCAAGCCAGAGCTGGAGCCTAGAGGCAAGAACATTGGATAAAGCCACCTTTAAAGTCACAATGGCACCCTCCCCCACCAAACTGCATCTACTCCCCAGGGAGCCAGGGCCCAAGGGCAGTGCTCAGGCAGCAAAGGGGAGAAGCCAAGGGGTCCAGCAGTAAGGGACAGAGAGGCAAGGAAACTACCTTCATCCCGCAGGCCCTGCACCGGGGCTGTCAGCGCTGCTGTAAAAGGGGACAGAGGAGGAGGAAGTAGCCGGGAGCTTGGCTGGCAATTTGGGGTGTGAGCTCCTTAACGGGCTAAGGGCGGGCTAAGGGCGGCCAGATAGCCCCCCCTACCCCCCACACACACACCCTCTTTGTGGAGGCCTTGTCATTTACAAGGTGTGCCTGTGAGCCAACTGTCCCACAAAAAGCTCTTTCAAAAAGAGGTCCCCGCCCAGCCCCTCTGGAAAAGCTAGGAATCGCCTCCTTATGACGGCTCCCAGGAAGAGCACTGGGCACCCCAGCCCAGGGGGGCGCAGGGCAGGGGGAGCCCCTCCTATAGGAAGTCCCCGGAGGCCGTGGACTCGGGGTTGTGGCTCTGCTCCTGCCACCGGCAGCGCAGCCTGGAAAAGGGCTGGTCCTCCACGCGCTCCAGCTCAGGGAAGCCCAGCTGGTTGAGGTTCTCGTAGACCCCGGCCTTGGACGCCACCTGGAGGAAGGCAGAGATGGCGGCCCAGGTGAGGGAGTGTCTTCAGGCGACCCTCCCCGCTTCCTCACTGGCTGTCCTGTCCTCACAGGCTCCTAGCGCCCTGCAGATCTGGAGCCAGACTGGGGCCAGAGCTGGGCCCGCTAAGCGGCCTGAGTGAGCTGACTTCTGCAACCGCACTGAGCTTCGGTGTCCCTCCAACGGGGGCAGGTTCTTCCTCCAGGACCTCGTGAGGAGGGCTGCCACACGGCGTGCACCAGCAGACGGCAAGGAAGTGGGCAGCGCGCGGGAGCCATTGTGCCCTGTGCCTGCGAGGCACTCGGGCAGGGCGGCCGGAGCACTGTGGCGACCAGGTTATCGTGGTCACAGCTGCTGCCGCTGCCTCTCACCCAGTCATCTCACCGCGGGGTCTTGTCTCGTGAAGCCACAGAAAGGAATCCACAGACTTTACAGGTAAGTAAGCAGAGAGAAGCAAACTTTGTCTTGGAAAGTAAAGTTTATGTAGAGGAAACGGTCGAATGTAAGGACCCCCAGGTATATGGCACCTGAGGGGCAAAAAGAGCCGTGATGGGGCCTTACTTTGGAAATACAGACTTCCTGCCCCTCGTTGTTCTAAAATTTCACTTGTCTTTCTGTGACTGGTTAATTCTTGATGGTCCCACTTAACCTACTACAGTGTCTGGAATCTCTCCACTTTATCTCCTCATTGCTTTTGAATGCCCTTTCATTCGAGTGTTAACTAGCTTTCTTTAGAAATTTGCATTTCCCATCTCCAGCACTTCCCTTTCCTTTGTTCCAAATCTTAACTATTCTGGGTCTCACCTACCCACCTCCCTAAAGCTGCCTAATTATTTCTAACTTGCCCTAGGCCTTGACATGGCCGTGGGGAGGGCCGGAGGTGGCAGTGTGGTATCAAGAGCCCCTGGACTGTGAACTGTGCCCAGGCTGGCCCACTGTGGGCCTTGGCCCGGGCGTCAGCTGGCAGCTCTCCACACCACCCTCTTGCCCAGCAGCCCAGGTTCTGGCACCAGACTCAGAGCATCCTCTTCTCCCACCATCCGGGGATGGCGGGCAAAGGCCCACTCAGAACAAAGGCCTCCAGGCAACCCTTGAGCTCCACTCATCCCCAGGAGAGGGGGGATCAAGCACCCCATCCCACCCATGGTTCCCAGATTTTCAATCTCTAACCAGAACCCCCCAAAAGTGGCCTTACTCCCCTAGCACCTCAACCCCACACAGGAGATCAAAGGGGAGGCTGAGACTGGGCTGCTCAAAAGTGTGGTCCTGAGCCCCCATTCGGACCCAGCAAGGACCACCCCGGAGGCTCATGTTCAGCACAAGTCCCCAGCCGCCACCATCCCTGCCCCTGGACACTGCAGCGCCCTCCCGGCTCTGAACCCACCAGCAGACGTGCCCAAGGCCCCCACACCCTCCCATCCTCAGTCTGGCCGGGGTATGCACCCCTGCCCAGCCGTCCCACGGGAGCTAATTCCAGCCTAGAGTCCAGATTAGAACTGCCAGGACTGGGTGGTGAGTCGGGAGGGCCAGCTTCCCGGGCAGGGTAATTACAGGCCTCTCTGCCGAGAAGAGGCCGCTGTCCTGACCTCTGTCCTAGGTGTGCAGGCAGCAGCTCTGCCTCGAAGCCAAACGGGAAAGCCAGAGGCTGAGCTGAGAGCAGCCACAGGAGGACCTTCAGGACAGTCTCGGGACAGACGGGGGGCTTTAGGACTGACCACCGGCTCTCACACTGACAGCGAGCAGTACAGACCTGTCTGCGCTCGGTCTCCTCTGCAGAACAGGAGTAACAGTCGCCCCGGAGACCGTCCTGTTCAGCACAGCCCTACACAGACCTCACGGGACCCCCCAAATCTCGTGAGGTCATGCTGACAGTATCGATCAACGTTATTTCCATTGTAATGTAGAGGACGGTAGATGAGACCAGCTAACTTGTCGAAGTCACAGAGGGCTGCTGGCAGGGGATGAGCCACCGAACCAGCCTACCCCGAGGGCTGGGCACAACAGGCCAGAGGCTCCCAGGCCACACAGGCCTTGCAGACATGGGGAGCGGGAGCCCGGCCCAGCACACTGACCTGCTGTGTTTCCCTGGTGCCTGGTCCCCCACCCCCCGCTCCATGTCCACACATGCTCTCTTCCAGCTTCGAGAACCTCCTGTCCAGCGCAGACAGTGCTGGAGCCCAGAGTGAATCAGGAGGAGAGCCTGGCCGCATGGAAGCCTCAACAGCGGAGCAGGCGTGACTGGCCCCCTGGACCCAGCCCCTTGCGCCTCAGCCTCCCCCCTCTCACCTCCCGCATCCAGGTGCTGAAGGGCCTCTGCCAGGACTGGGCCTTCTCCAGGTGGAGGTAAGCGTTGAGAAGCACCAGGTAGACATAGCGCTCCAGGTACTGCAGGCTCCGCAGGTGCAGTTTCCGGGCCTCCTGCTCCACTTTGGCTGCCTTTGCCTGGAGGACAGCGCAGGAGTCAGTCTGGGGGCTCACGGGGGTTCACACCACACAGTGCACGTGTACACGCCACATACTCTCACGAAACACACACTCACAGACACCCCACATACGCAGACACACCAGGCCACAGGCACCCATTCACAGTGCACACAAACCCTGCATGCACACCCTGTACACCCACACTCACACTCACACCCCTGCTGCCTCAGCAACTGGGCAGGAGCAGAGGGTGGGCTGAGAGGGTGGTGGGAGGGGCCCGGGCCATGCAGTGACAGGAAAGGCAGGCCAGTGGGTGTGCTGCGCCGGGGAGTCAGGGACCGCCCCTGCCTGGGAGGGCAGTCGGCCTCCTGAAGCCCTATTTCCACGTGAAATCTAACTGCTGGTCTGCTCTGAAGGATGGCAGACAAGGACAGGCTACCGGCAGAGGCTCAGGCACACAGCCTCCATCTCACCCGAGGGTGGAGAGGGTCCTGGAGGCCCTGGACTAGGTGCCCAGTGCTAACCACAAGGGAGGGCCTTCTGGTCAACCTCTGGCTTCCCAAGAGAGTATCTCCTCCCTGGCCCCCAGCCCTCCCAGGACTGGGGAAAAGTCCAGGCCTCCGGGCGTGGGGTGGTGAGAGCGCTGCTCCCTGGCCAGGAGGGAATGCACAGGGCCTGCAAGCCTAGGCCATAGGGGTTCTGGCGTGTGGACAGTGAGCACCTCCCCTCCTCCCTTGGCCTGGGACCTGCGGCCGCTGGCTGCTCACAGGTGAGCTGCTCCCTGCCTGGGAAGGGGAGAAACCCAGCCTGGGCTCTGACCCCACAGACTCCCTGACCTGTTTCTCAGGTGGTTCAGGGTCTGGGCAGACAGCCTCAGCTGGCTCTCCACAGTCGTCAGATGACAGAAAGGTCACCGGGGTTAAGGACCAGTGAGAGACACAAGTCTTAACCAGGGGCTAACACGAAGGTTTGTGGGCAGAGTGACCTGTCAAGACTCATGAAAGACTAATGCTCAGGAGGAAGGGGACTTCATGCGTCCTCTCAAAGTTCTCCCCACGTGGAGGTCAGAAGCAGGCCACCAGGCAAGGCCAACGCACGCACAGCCAGCTCTTCCCTGCGGCATGTCTGCACACCCCTGACAGCGCTCCCCCGACCCTCCACAGTGAACACTGTACCTCACTCTGGACACCCCAAGGCCACCCAGGGCCACAGCAGTTCTCTGCTCCAGAAAAAGGAAGTGGCCCAGGGGCTGTTCCCTCAGAAGCCAGGAGCCTCAGTGGGAAGGCACACCTGTCGGGCCTCTGGGAGCCAGGAAGAACAGTCTCCCAACAGCTGGGCCACAGCTGGAAACCTTCCCACACAGGCACAATGTTGGGCTGCGTGTGTCTGGGCCACCATGGGAAGGTTCCCGGGTGGACCAGCACCCCCAGATGTGACCCGCCCACAGCCCCAAGGACAGCAGCTGGAGTGGGCTGCCTGGGGACCTGTGGTCCCCACCTGCCATTTCTGCCTCTGGGGACTCAAGCTTCAGAGCTCCTAGGGTCTCATGAGCAAAGGGTAACTCCCACAACCAGCTCACCCACATCACCCAAAGGAGCCCGGAGGCCGTGGGGGTGGGGGTGAGGGTTGGAGGGGTGAGGGACCAGCTCCAGTGCTCTGATGCCTGGAGGAGAAAACAGCCCTGGTCCTAGGTCTGCCATTTAAACTCTCAGCCCCCACATTTCTGGAGGCAGGACAGCCCACACAGCCTGTATGAGAAAGCACCTAGAACCGTGAACAGCCACATCAGTTCACGCATGTATGGAGAGGAGAGGGAGGGACGGCGACGTGAGCACGCTCAGGCCCACACGCAGACCCATGGTCAGCTGGAGGAGGCCAAGACAACTGCCAAGCAGCTCATGAGATCCAGCAGGCAGGGAGCTGGCCAGGGAGGGCATCAAAGTGGAGGGCATAATTGGGAGAGGAGAGAGAGGGCGGGTAGGGAGAGATGAAGACAGGACAGGAGAAGGAGAGGGGAGGGGAAGGAAAAGAAAGGAAAGGGAGGAGAGG
>JAGFMF010012105.1:1852276-1902341 GCA_019455555.1 Galemys pyrenaicus
TGCCTGTTCTGCTCCCCGCTCTCTGTGGTGAATCCTCTCACCCCCCTACGCCTCTGGCCTGTACCCCAGTGCTTGTATGCATAAATAAATAAATCTTTAGAAAAAAAAAAAATACAAACGTGTCCAATCCACGACTCTGCCTTTCCCTCAGGCTGCATGGTCACGCCACTAAGCATTCACCCTCGCTAAGCATTCACCACCCCAACCCCTTACACTGCCTCCCTAACTCCGTTCAAAGGCCCGGAGTCTGTTTAGAGACATTTTCTTAGAAAGAAGAAAAGGAAATTACCCTCAGCACACTGGGTAAAAGCCATTTTAAACCACTCTCGATTTTTTAAAGAGCTCAGAAGAAAATCCTGTGGGCCTGAAAAGCCACAGGCACAGTCACCCAGCCCTGTTCCCGCTGTGCCCCAGCATCTGTGGGGGACACCAGGGAGGGTTATGTCTGAGGACTCTGAGGGGGCGGGGGGGGGGGGGGGGGGGGAGGTTGAGTGATTCCTTCGAGTCTGCTGGAAGGCAGGGTGTGGTCATGTCTATGTTCAGGCCCCAGTGAAGTGACACCTGACACCCTGAAAAGTCCCAGGGGCACATCCTGCAGATCACTCTCTGTGATCTGAGACTACGAGACAGTGACCCATCTCCTGTCAAGGCTCCGCTTTCCTTGAAGTCATCCATGTCGGTACCAACTGGGGGGAGGGAGGACGGGCCAGCCGCCTGGTCCATAAAAAGAGTGGAGCTGCTTTTAAAAGGCCCGGCGGCCCAGGCTGTCATTCGCTGAGGTGGAGCAGGACAAAGCTTCCTTGTCCATGGGGACTGAGCCCCAAATAGCAGGGGCCCGGGAAAGGTGGCCAGGCGCCTCTCGAGCCTGCAGTGGGCCCGGCACCCACACAGCCGTGTCACGGGCAGTGGCGTAGCGCTGCGCTGTGCTGGGCCACCAGGAACAGGCTCACAGCGACAGGGCCACGAGGCTTCCCAGGAGTGCCACGGCGTGCCCCCAGTGGGCTGAGCACGGCACATCCAGGGGCTAGGTGGCCGCACTCTCTCTCAGCAAGCCTGCCAACCGATACATGTCTCGAACTTGCAGACAAGGCTCTACGAGGGTAAGGAACCGCCCAAGGTCGCAGGTTCCAAGCCCAGACGCAACTCCAAACCCTAAGCTCTTCCACCTCCCAGCCCCTTTGCCTGGGCTTCCAACTCCCAGCCTCACTCCTGCCAAGCGCTCTGACCCTCATCTTCCTCCTGCCTGGAATGTCCTCCCTCTGCCTGCTGGCCATGTTTAGTTTGTCCCGCAAGGTCAAAGACAAGTCCACATTCCAGCACTGCCGCCCCACAGCCTGACCTCTCAGCCTCCCCTCTCTCCCGCGGAACCATCTCAGTAAATACTACATCCCGTTCCATCCGGAGGGTTTCTGACTGCTCCCAAGGCATGACGGGTTGCCCCAAGACCACAAAAGCTCAGGGCAGGCCCAGGTCGTAACCAGGCTTCTGGGTTCGCCTCAACCAGCAAGCGGCGTGTCCTGGGTCCTGCGATGCAGCAGGCCTGGGGGGCAGCAAGCGCAGCTCCTGAGTCATCTCATCCTGTCTCACGCTGTCCATGTGCTCTAGAATCCAGCGCGTTCTGGACAAGACACGGGGACTCCCACACACACGCCCCACCTGCTTCTCTCCACGGGGCACAGTCGCTCACGGTCACCAGCCAGACGTTCACGGACATGTCCCAAATGGGCCTCCTGGACTGGCCCAGAGTGCCCCACCCACAACTGTGCCATCCTAGAGGCAATGCCGTCCTTCCCCCCGCTCAAGCCCACCCTGACATTCCCCCTTGACGTCTCCCTTTCTCAACCCTACATGCTACTCCTGTCAATCTGTCAACCCAAAGCGCTCCCAGAAACTGTCCACCTCTTACCATCCCGGCCTAAGCCTCCTCATCTCAGCACCTGATGGTGCTGTGGACACCCCAACTCCCACCCTGCTCTCTACACTCCACACAGCACGAGAGTGGCTGCTGGAACATAAAGTCAGTTCCTCTGCCCAGCACCCTGCTCTGTAACACCCCAGCCCCAATGTCCACAATGCCCAGCACCCAGAGCAGAAGCCAAGGTTCATGACATCCCAAACAAGTGCCCATGTGATCTGCTCCCTCCCCAGTAACCTCTGGACCTTCTCCCCTGCCTCTCCCCCTTCCTTCCCTCTCCTCAATCACACCAGGCAGCTCCTACCTCAGGACCTTTGCACCTGCTGTTCCCGCTGCCTAGAACACTCTTGCCCCAGATGTCAGCATGGCTCCCTTCGCCTTCTTCAGGCCTGTGTTCCAATGCTACCCTCTCAGGGAGCCCCTTTCTGGCCCAGGTCCTGTGCAGAACTGCAGCCTCTCCCCCGGACTGTCAGTGTCTGACACCATTCCGGTGTGTCCCCCTCACTGGAGTGCAGGCTTCGTGAGGGCAAGGACGTGCAGATTCTGTTCAAAAGCACCTCCAGCGCCTGGCGCAGTACCTGGCACACAGCAGGTGCACAACACTCGATGAATGACTACCTTGCATGTCTCACATTTCCACAAAGCCCTCATCAGACTGCCTGTGGTTACCTAGATCAATCCATTTCCTTTCCAGAAAAGGAAGCAGAGGTCAAAGCGGTGGCCTGACCCGCGAGAGGCAGGGGACAGCGGTACACAGCACAACACCAGGGCTAAAAAAGTGTTATAACCCTCAGCCCCATTTTCCAGTGTCCAGCACGCAGAGCAGAGGGGAAACGAGGCACAAGCTAGGCCAGCCTCAGGGTCAAGACAAGCCAGACAGCACCCCCTACATGGCCTAGTGGTCTCTGCCCTCTGCCCTCTGCCAGGGTCCAGGGTGGGCAGCTGACAGCCCTCAAAGCTGGTCCGTCCTCCAAGCCAGAGGGCAGGGTTTCAGCACGCAGACCCCACACTTCTCCAAGTTCAATGCCACTGCTCTCCTTGGCAGGCTCAGGCCCCCCAGTAATCAGAGCCAGCTGCTTCTGGGAGTGTTCCATGAGTGCCTGCAAACTCCAGCCCCAGGCCTGCGTGACAGTGGGGCATGGAACAGAAGGAAGAAGCTAAAGCTGGCATGGGGCTTCTCTGCATTCCACTTACTAAACAAACATCACTCCCAGGCCAGGCCCTGGACTCAGCACTGACCTGGCTGTTGCTCTCCCAGGGGCCTACTGGCCCTACACATACCCCAGTGAGTTGGCCTGGTGTCCCGGTCACCCTGCCCTCCACAGCCTCCACCCCACCCGCCCTAGTCCTCACACCACCCTTCGAGGCGGCCAGAGCGGAGGTAATAACGCCAGGGGCTGGAGGGAAAAGCCGAGGCCCAAGTGAGCCAAAGCCATCGGCCCCAGGTTGAACGGGCAGCTCCTGGCAGAGCCCAAGAACCAAGGGCCCAAAGCCCCTGCCCCAGGGCTCCTCCGGGAACAGCCATGGGGAGCCCCCTCCTGAAAGACCAACAGTGTGGACAAGGCCCAGGGGCACCTGAAGGCAGTGGTCAGAGTCTACTGCACCATGTGACGACTTATTCAGCCATCCACCCCGTCCATTCTCTCAGGAAGCCTGAGTCCCAGCGCGGGTGGGAGCCAGACAGACGGGGATGAGTGAGTGGCTGCTGGTGACAGCCACACCCAACAATGACGGAGTCCCAGTCTCAGCAGGCGGTGGTGGGTGCTGGGGTTGAGCTTTAAACCCCTCTCAAGTCACTGAAACTTCCAAGCCACTGACACTCAGAAGCCCAGCCTGTGTGCTGCAGGGGCTCCAAGATGTTCACTGCTGAGGAAGCCGAGAAGGCCCACTGAAGGCCAGACGTGGTTCCAGTTCAGCCAGACAACAGGAAGGAAGGAAAAGCAAGAGCTGTCTCAGCTACTGAGAACATAGGACTCTCTCCCCTTCTCATTCTCTCTCTCTCTCTCTCTCCCCCTCTCTTTCTCTCTCCCCCTCTCTCTCTCCCCACCTCTCTCTCTCCCTCTTCCCCTCTCTCTCTCCCCCCCTCTCTTTCTCTCTCCCCCTCTCTCTCTCCCCACCTCTCTCTCTCCCTCTTACTCTCTCTCTCTCCTATCTCCATTCCCCCATCCCCTGGGTAGCAGTTGCTCACCCACCTCTGGGCGGGGTGTGACAGAGCCCTGAGAAGCAATGCTTTCCTTCTGCCACATTTTATGTGAAGGCTCACAGCTGCTCTAATTGCAGGGCCCAGGCCCTGGAGACACATTACCTCCTACAATGGAGTCTCCAAGGAATGGCCTGGGCCAAGCCAAGGTCTTGGAGAGACCCTAGCTGGGACTGAGAGCCAGAGCTGTCTCACTCTGTTTTTCTTAAGAAACAGCCTTGTTCCTGAGGACAGCGAGCGGGGTCTCCTGGGCCTGCTGACGGGCCGCAAGCCCTGTGTGGTGCAGAATCAGGAGCTGGCAGGCCCCTGGCCAGCCCTTCCTTTCTCTGCCACAGCGCACGCCCCCTGGGTCACGGCTGTCACGGTGGAGGGAGGACACAGGCTGAGGGGGGAGGCAGGGCTCTGTCCTATCTCTGGCAAGTCACAAAATTCTGTCAGTCCTGGGTTTCCGCCTCAGTCAGGGGCTAATAAAAACCCAGCCTCAGCCCCTCTGAGGACCAGAGGAGACAACAGGTTAAGGCCTTAGAAGACTCGGAACCTAAAGCTAGCGCATTACAGCCTTAAAATGCATCTCAATTTGTGATCAAGGGCCGTTTCACTTCTCTCAGTGTGGCTATTTTTACCTCTACTTTTCTTCCAACTCTTTCTGGAGGGACAGAGAAGAAACATCAGCTGTTTTAAATACAGCGCACTGAGAAGGTCACCAGTGGAGCTAAGGAAAAGTGCCCCTAGCGTTAATGGTTCCAGCGGGGCTTCCTCCAGGAGCCCTGACCTTGGTGTCTGTCACAAGTATTTCCCTCTTCCAAGTTCAGCGGGAAACATTAATTCGACAGCTGGAGACGGCGATGAGGGACAGGGCTTCTTGGCCTCTCCTCAGCCTGGGCTCAGGCGGCTGGCCCTAGCCCAGCCCCAGCGGACACTGTTTCAAAGGGCTTCCTCTTTCCCCTTTCAAGGAGTTTTTTAAGAGACCCGAGCATCCCAGCCCCTCACACACGAGGGAAGCAGGCCGACCCGCGACAGAGTGGAGGAGGCAGGGCAGCCTGCGAGAGGCCTGTGCAGAGAAAGGCTGAGACTGTTCTGCCAGGGAAAAGGAAGGTGGCCCTGCCTCAGGCAGGTCACAACCTTCATTAGAGCTCGGTTTCTTCCTCAGTAAAAAGGGTCTAAGAAAACCTGCCCTTGGGGCCTTCCTGGTGGCACAGTGGGTTAAGCAACGCACTAGGAAGCAAACCGCAGCCACTGCAGCACGAGTTCGATCCCTGCTGCCCGCCAGGCATGGCGCAGCAGACCTCTCCTGCCTCGCCCACTGCTCCCCTCAGCAGTGTGTTTCAGTTCATCTGCCTGTTCTGCTCCCCGATCTGTCTCTGGTGAATCCTCTCACCCCCCACACTTCTGGCCTGTACCCCAGTTCTTATATGCATAAATAAATAAATCTTTAAAAAAAGAAAAGAAAACCTACCCTCATCTCCTGAGCTGCCAGTAATTCGGTGGGACCGGGCAACCACTGGCCATTCATCTGTAACTGGAGAGTCAGATGCCCTCTGAAGGCCTTTTATACTAACATCTGAGAGCCCAGGTGGGTGTTCTGAAGGCACAGGCACACCGCAGGGCACTCTGGCCCACAATGATCTCAGAGTCCTCCCACCATCCACTTCATGCCAACCGCGCCTTGTGCTGCCTGACCCCGTGCCCTGCCCACGCACAGGCACAGCCCTGCCAGGAAGCAGCGCCAGTCCAGCCCGGTGGGGGACACAGTGGTCAGAGAGGACGAAGATGGCCCTGTTGAAACCCAGCTCCCTCTGACTCCCACATCCACATTCCTTCCACCCGTCCGCCCAGAACAATCTAATCTGCTTCCCTCTATCCCCACAGGGACTGATGCTCAGGCCCCAATGAAGTCCACTCCAGTGCACACACAGCCCCAAGCTGGCCAGGCCCCTGCAATGTGGACGCAGCTGGGACAGCTTAGACTATCCTGACACCAGTCAGGACCTCAACTCTGAGCCTGGCCAGGCCCGGGCAAGGGCAGGGTGACCTTGGAGGAGGCACACTGCCTGGTTGCCAAAAGCTACAATTCCTGAACCCAAGTCCATGGCCAATTGTACAGGTCCACAATGATATAGAAATATGTTTTCCAGGGCTGTCCTTAACCGAGATAATCTCTATGCTACTTCTCTGGCTCTAGAATAATCTTTTTCAAGTGAAATGCCAACCATATTAGGTGGTAGATGGAGTGTTAAATTTTTGTTTCCTTAAAATGGACACACTTTTTCCTTTTATCAATTTTTTTTTACATTGTTGTACATTTTTGTACAGTATTTGATTTTTTTCCCTCAGGTGCAGTCCCAGTAAATACTCCATCACCACATCACCTGTGAACTAACACCATTACCCTCTATGCTCTTCCCTCCCCTGTCTTGGTCCTTCTTGCTCCCTCACCCCTACTTTAAGCCTCATATCTATAGTTGCCTAGAATTTTTGTCTCTTTTTTTGTCCCTCTGTTTGGTTTCCCTATATTCCTCCTATAAGTGGTATCACCCAATATTTCTCTTTTTCCTTCTGGCTTATTTCACTAAGCATAATCCCTTCCAGTTCCATCCATGTCACTGCAAATGGCATGAATTTATCTTTTATGATTGCTGAGTAGTATTCCATTCTGTGTGTGTGTGTGTGTACATGTGTGGTGTGTGTGTGGGTGTGTGTGTGGGTGTGTGTGTATAAAACATATTTTCTTGATCCAGTCATGTTTTTGGGCATTTAGGTTGTTTCTCTGTCTTAGCTATTGTAAATTGTGCTGCAATAAACACAGGGATGCAAGTTTATTTTTGAATTAATATTTTTGTGTCCTTTGGGTAGATTCCTAGAAGTAGAACTGCTGGATCATACAGTAGATCTATAAAATGGACACTTTCAATAAAACTATACACTGGCAACACAACAATGGTCCTTCCCATTTTTTTTAAACAGTTCTGAGAAATCTATGTGATTGAGATATTTACAGTCCCTTTAGTTTTTGTTATTGTTGTTCGATAACAGCACTTAGTCTACAATTAGATGATCTCTAAAATTTGTATTTTTGTGAGAAAAGATACCGATATCACCCCCACCCCCAACACACCACACACACACACACGTATCCACACATACACACATCAAGGAAAACCATGATGGTATGCAAGTGAGGAAGTCAGCCCTCACGAGAAACCAAATTGACCAGCACCCTGACCTTGGACTTTCCAGTCAGAATGGTGAGAACATAAAAACTCTGTCGCTTAAGCCACACCATCTGTGGTGTTTTAACACGACAACCCAAACTGACTAATGCAGGTGTGATACCCTCTCCCCCATGGCCTCCGCCTCTCCATCTGCACAAATGAGCAAGTAGCAGTCTATTTTGGCACGACCCTACTGCCAAAACCAAAGATTTCATAAGAACTACAGATCATAAAACTATGGACTGTAAAACTACAAATCAATAGCCCTTAGGAATCTGATGTAAAAATCCTCAACAAGCCAAACGCAGTGATATATAAAGATGACACACCATGCCCAAGGACAACTTACCCCTAGAATGCAAGACTGGTTTAACATCCAAAAAGCAATTAACATAAATACCATGCCAGCAGAATAAAGGGGAAAAAACAAATCATCTCAATGGACACCGAAAACTCCTTTGACAGTATTCAACATCTTTTCATGAACAAAAACTCACTGAACTACGAATGGAAGGGAACTTCCTCAATTTGACAAATGTTATGAAAGTCACACTTAATGGTAAAAGACTAAAGCTTTTCCCCAAAGGACAAGAACAAGATGAAGATGTCCACTCTTGCTACTTTTATTCAACAGGACGATCTGGCCAGGACAATTAGACAAGAAGTTTAAAGAAAAGGTGTCCACATTGAAAAGGAAGAGGTAAAACTATCTCTTTTTGCAGATAATTTGAGCTTGCAGAAAATACTAAGGAATTCACTTAAAATAGAAAGAATAAATGAATTTAGTAAGGGTGTGAAATAGAAGATCATTGTAAAAAAATTTCAGTGTAGTTTGATAGAAGAGCAACTGGATTTCTCTATAGTAGCAATGAACAAATTAAAAAAGGAAATTAAGAAATCAACTCCATTTACAGTAGCATAAAAATAATAAAATACCTGGGAATCACTATAATAAAAGAAGTGCAGAACTTACACTCTGTAAAACATCATGTAAAAATCTAAAGAAAACCTAATGGCGTGCCTGGAAGGAAGCTTCTTGGGCTTCAGCTATAAAGATCACCCCCAGCTTCAGTTTTCTGCCCTCTTCACGGGCTAGGAAAGCCGACGCTCCGGTTCTTCGCTCATTGCTGCCACCTAGTGGCACTATACGAGACCACTCGGCATAAGACCCAACTACAACTCACCATGGGGAAAGTACCCCACATTACAGCCTCTGAATTTCCGCAAACTTCCCACTGGTCTCTGACCTGACCCAGCTACCCTGTCTCCAGCCAAACACCATACTTTGCTCCAGTCAAAGTCTGATTCATGACCTTGAGCAAAAGACTGGCCTGGACCAGCCATTTCATCAGCTTGTGCCTGGCTGCAGGAGACTCACCGGCTGGCTTGTGGAGCCCCTCCCAGGCAGAACTGATCACTGGGAATGGCTGCCAGCCTCAGAGAACACAAGGGCAGCACCCACAGAGGTGCAAGCACACAGTCACTGCCTCCCCCTCTGATACCTCCTCTGCCCAGCAGCCAGCCAAAATTCACCAGGCCAGACAAGACCAGCATTAGGGCTCTCCCTGGTGGCGCAGTGGGTTAAACACCGCACTATGAAGCAAACAATAGCCACTGCAGCACGAGTTCGATCCCTGTCACCAGCTGGGAAGGTGGCCCACATGGTGTAGCAGACCTCGCCTGCCTCACCCGCTGCTCCCCTCAGCAGTGTGTTTCTGTCAATCTACTGTTCTGCTCCCTGCTCTGTCTGGTGGATTCTCTCACCACCCAACACCTCTGGCCTGCACCCCAGTGTTTGTATGCATAAATAAATAAATCTTTAAAAAAAAAAAAAAAACAGCATTAGGCAAGTCAGTGGCCCCATAAAAAGACCACAAGTCCAATGGCCAGAGTGGCCGGGGGGGAGGCATGTGACAGAGTACCAAAGCCATGACTGGCAGGAGGGCACATTTTTCTACATAGGCTGAAAATCAGATTTTTATAGGATTCTATGGGAATCCTCCGATTTTTAAAATTTAATGAGCTATTCAAAAGCAATTTTTAACTGAGCAGGACATCGGGCAGAGCGGATATGCACCGGTTGTAAGCTTACAGTCTCGTAGCATCACCGATCAAACACTAAATGCTGGGGGCCTCCCTGGTGGCGCAGCGGGTTGAGCAACGCACTATGAAGCAAACCACAGCCACTGCACCACAAGTTTGATCCCTGCTGCCGGCCGAGGAGGGGACCCACATGGCGCAGCAGACCTCTCCTGCCTTGCCTGCTGCTGCCCTCAGCAGTGTGTTTCAGTCAGTCTGCCTGTTCTGCTCCCCGCTCTGTCTGGTGAATCCTCTCACCTCCCACGACTCTGGCCTGTATCCCAGCTCTTGTGTGCATAAATAAATAAATAATTTTTAAAATTTAAAAAAAACAACAACACTAAATGCTTCCCTGAGTTCATTAAACAAGGCCCCGTCCAGGACCCTGTTGGACTGAGGGACCCACCCACCCGCCTGATTCCTACCCAAGAGTCCCAGAGCCCCCCGGACCCAGACACTGGGGGTGCGTGCCTAACACCACAGGGGTCCAGGACAGGATGTGCATCCACACTGGTCACGTGGCCCCAAGGCAGCAGCTGCTGTTAAATGCTCCAAACACCACCCCGGCACACAGCCTGCCACGCACTGCAGCATCAAGCAGGGGCGAGTTGGGGCTGGACATGCTTCCCTTCCAGAAATCAGCCCCACTGCCAGAGGCGGAGAAGTGGCCGAAGCTCATGTCATTCCCTCAGGGCCCCCATCACCTCACCCCATGTCAGCTCAGCCTGGGCTATGCCAGGGGAGGGCCCTGCCTTGGGGCGGGCTCACCTGGCGGTAGGTGCAGATGATGATTTCCCGCAGGTGGTAGTGCATGGGTGTCATGGTCTCGCTGACAGTGTCCAGTGCCGCGTCCACCTCCTTCTTCACATGGTGCCCATCGGGCAGCAGCTGCACCACCTTCATCACCACCTGGGCCAGAGAAGGAGGTGAGCAGAGAGAAAACCAAGGCGGGCAGAAAGGGCATCTGGTCCCCAGAAAGGCTCACCCTACACTGACAGCCACACAGGTCATTCTGGGTACCCTCCTCGCCCTACATCCAGTGACCCCCAAGGTCTACCAGTGAGGACTGGGGTGCTCCTGCTCATCCCATAGCCCCCCTCGTGCAGGCATCAGTCACTCCTCTATACTCTCTCCTCCTCACAACTGGCCTCCCAGAATAACAGTCTTATCACAACCTCCGTACTGACCTCAAGGTCAAGGTTACACAGAGTCTGGCCCTCCAGAGTTCTCACAGTCCCAGTACCCACCTTAGCACCGCCTTCTCCTGTTCTGCCAATCACAGCCTCAACCCAACTCCTGCCCTTTCCGCACTGCACGCTTGATCCCCTCTGCATTTTCCTTCTCCTAATCCACACTCAAATGTTACCACCTCCATGAAGCCCTCCTGGCTCCCCAGTAAGTACCCTTGGCTCTCAGAACCCATGTCAATTTCACTCTTCACACGCTATGAAATAAATCCCTATTGAACTACGTGTTCAAAAAGCCTGACCTAATTGCAAAGGAAACTATTCTGGACATGAGAATTTCTTGGGCTGGGTGCAGGTGGATGCAAGGTGTCTTCAAATGCCATAATGTTACTTTGGAGCACAGTCTCTGAGGTCCTTGCCTGCCTTCTACCCTAGCCCCATGACCTTTGATGTGGCTCCAGGGGGGTGAGCTTGGCTCCCTATGCCTCAGTTTTCTCATCTGTCAAACGGGAATAGCAAAGGCACCCCGTTCTCGGGAGCTGTGAAGGATGAGCTCCTAGCATGAGGCCAGATACACATAGAGAGTTCGATCACATATGGACTACCGCAAAGACTAAGAATTCAACTTGGAAATAAACCCTCATGTTTGCAGTGAAAGGATTTTCAACAAGGATGCCAAGACCATTCAATGGGAGAGGACAGTCTTTTCAACAAACGGTGCTGGGAAAGTGATACCCTCATGCAAAAGAATAAATTTACACACATCCAAATATTAACACAGTATCTAAATATTAGCAGCAAATATTACACCAGAACGAACTAAGTGACCTAAACGGAAGAGCTAAGACCATAAATCTCCGAAAAGAAAACACAGGCGAATGACACTGCCTTTGGCTATGAGTTTGTGACTATGACACCAAAAACGCACAGGAAGTAAAGAAACAGACAAATTGAATTTCATCAAAACTGAAAACTTAAAAAAAAAAAAAAACAATGGAACCGACAAAATGAAATCAAAATAAACCCTAGAAATACGCCTGCAGAACTGAGGATATTTAGACAGGAGGGAGGACGTGATGGGACGGGGGAAGGGCCCAGGGGGCTGGAGTAAAGGAATACAGGTGCTTGACTGTGGGGTGGTATGTAACATCCATCTAGAAGGTGTGGACCTATGCCCTAAATCACATACAATGCTGTACAGTATGTCACCTCAATAAAATAAATAAATTTTTTTTAAAATGAAAAACTTTCTCATGAAAGGACAGTACTGATAGTGAAAAATCAGCCTACAGAATGGGGGAAAATATTTGCAACTCACATTATCTAATAAGTCATTTACATCCAGAACACATAATGAATTCCTATAACTCAACAAGAACAAAAGAAGTCCAAACCAAAAATGGGTAAAGGACTTGAACGGGCACATCTCCAAAAAAGATGGACAAGTGGCCAATAAGATGCTCAGCACCACCAGTCGTTAGGGAAATGCTCATCCAACCCACAATGAGGCCCCACAAACACCCACCAGGACAGCCATTAGCTCAAAAACACGAAACAAGCATCAGCAAGGAAGGGAAGATACTGTAACAGAAAAACAATGTGGCTGCATCTGAAAAATTAAATAGGATCAACAGTTGATCCATTTCTGAAATTAGAGACTCAAGAAAGTATTTGTGCCCTCGAGTTCACAGCAGTGTTATTCACAACAGCCAAGAGGGGGAGACAGCCAAGTCTCCACCAGTGGTGAACGGATATCCAAAAGTGGGTACATGCAGAGAGTGGAATATTATTCAGTCTTACAAAAGGAAACGCCGACATATTACAGCATGGACAAGGCCTGAGGACACAGTGCTATATGAAATAAGCCAGTCACATAAGGACAAATACAGTGTGATTCCACTCATATAGAGGTATCCAGAGATGTGAAAGACAGAAAGTAGAACAGCAGTCACCAGGGCCTGGGAGGAGGAAGAATGGAGACTTAGTGTTCAACAGTCTGGTCAATTTGGAGGATGGAAAAAGGTCTAGAGAAGGTTGGTGGTGGTGGTTGCACAACAAATTGTGACTGTACTTAGTGCCACAGAACTGCATGCTCGGAAATGGTTAAAATGGAAAACATTATACTATACATTTACCACAATAACAAAGGAAAAGAATCAATGAATCAGCCAGAAGGACGACAGAGAAAAGGTCAGGGCAAAGAACAGCAGAGGCAAAGGCTCAGAGGCTGAAAGAGCTTGGTGAGCTTAAGGAACTACAGGGCGAGAGAGCAGGGAGGCAAGGAGGGCAGGGAGGGCAGGGAGGGCAGGTGAGGGCAGGTGAGGGGTACGTGGCCAGGCTGGCTTGGTAGACAGGTGCCAAGCACCATGCCAACGACCAGCAGCTACATGCCCAGCTCTGAGCTCTGTATTTCCCATCTGTAAGATGGGACGTCGCCACCCACTTGTCTAGGAAGATGACGGGTGACAGGCACATGAAGCTGTCATGACTAAATCAGAGCTGTCCACCCAGCACCATGAGCTGAAATGGAATGGAAGGATGGGGCAGAAGCTCACGCCATGATCACCACCCACACACGGATGCCAGGTCCCTAGGAGCTGCCGACAGAACCCAGACCAGAGGGTGGTCTCCCCAGCCACGCAGCAGCCCGGCAGCCCCAGAGCTACACCACCCTGTGTCGTTTGCTCTTCTGTGAAACAGGGATAGACAAGCACTGGGACGGCAAGGTGGACGGCTCTGGGGACAGCTTGGAAGACTCCCCAAACCTGCCAGCAAGAGTCACCTCTCCCCTGCCCCACACCTCAAGGAGTACTCACCTCAAATTCGCCTTTGGTGAACTTGGCATCAGGCACGCTCACCAGCTCCTCCTCGCCCACCTCGGGGAAACCCTGAGAGAGGAAAGCCGCTGGGGTGGGGAGCACTCCTCCCATGTCGGGAGCACGTGCCAGGGGCCTGCCAGTCCCGACTGCCCAGCCCGGGGTCAATGGGAGGGGGGTCCTGGACCAACCACGCTCCATCTCTGCCGCACACCTTCACCAGAGCCACTGTCCCCAGGGGCCAAGTGCCCGCGCTGCCTGAGTGAGCCCACCCTCCCACAAGGTCACACGTACTCGCATGTGCCAGAAGGCGAGCACAGCCACCACCATGGCGGTGGTGGTCCGGCCCTGGCCGCTGAGGCAGCTGAACACAAAGCCGGCGCCCGAATCCTTGGCGAGCGCAGCCCGCAGGGCCACCAGCAGGCGGTCAAAGTCCTGTGTGAGGAGACAGAGGTCTGGGTCAGCAGCTGCTCCTGCTGCACAGACCCCCAAGGAGGCCATGCCCGCACAGGGCAACCCCGCAGCTGGCCTGGAGGTGCTCCCCCCGGCCTGTCACTCCCAGGCTCACACCCTTGGGCGCTCACACTCCACTCACTGCACACACGCAAGCCCGTGTGTGAACCTGCAGCCCCATGCACAACTGTAACCCCACCCCAGCGACCAGGACTGGACGTGTGAGCCAACACACACACGCTGGGGGCTCACGATGCCCACTGTCCACCAGGCAGGACACGCGCCCTTGGCTGCACCCCCAAGGCTGCATGTGGACCCCCTGGATCTGCACCCCTACGCGGGACCCAACCTAGGTCACAGGCTGAGCACAGTTCCCAACCTCAGCCCATCGCTGCAGAGCACGGCCACCAGGGGGCACCCAACCACCGGCCACGAGAGGCCAGACCTCAAGCCCTAGTCTCCACCTCCCCCTTGGAGCACCACGCAGGCCCTGCACCCACCCAGCCCAGACACACAGACAGGTCACCCAAGCAGCCATGGATGACACAGGCACACACAGTAGCCACAACCTAACGACACAGATGCCCATGAAGACACAAACCTGCAGATACAAGGACACACAGGCCCCCTCAGGCGCACACAGCATCCCACACACCCTCCTCCACAAAGCCCAGATGCACACCCCACCACACGACTCCCCAAAAGACTCACTCTCCACAGTGCTCCCCCTAGTAAAGACAAGGTATACCTCACAGACGCCACAAAAACATGCACCACACATGTACACACTTCACAGTAACACAACACCCACTCCAAACAGTCCCCAACAGAGATACACACACACCATAAACACTATGGACACGCTCGCCGGAGACACACCTACAACACGTGATAAACACCCAGGTGCACACGCAAACCAGAAACCTAGGCACGATGTGAATAAACCACTCGGTCAACCTGGAAGCTCTGTGGAGTAAGCTCCCGGCACCCAGAGGCGCCCACCCCGAGGCGCAGGCAGAGGGGCAGGCAGGGGGTCCTCCTTTCCCTCCCCAGAGGGACACTCTGGCGTGGCCCCTGACCTCCTCGCAGGGGGCACAGAAGTCCGGCAGTGGGATGCGGTGGTAGGCGAGGCCAGGACAGGCCCCCCGGTGCTGGCTGAAGACCTCCTGCATGGTGAGGCACTTCTGGAACTTGTGGGTGCGGGGGCCCTCTGTGCCTGGGAGAGGCGTGCTCAGGTGGGTCTTCAGCTGGGTCTCCAGGTTCTAGGAGGGGGGGGGACAGAGGACACAGGCCCCTGAGGCAGCCTGCAGGCCAGCCCTGAAAGGTGGGAGCCAGCTGTGGTCAGGGCCAGTCCTGCTGCTGGACGCACCTCTGCCCCTTCCTGAGCCTATGGGTCACAACCAGGCCTCGAGCCAGGGAGGAGGCCCGAGCGCACAAGCTGAGCCAGCCGCGCCCTGAGACGCGCCTCTCAGGGCTCAGCTTCTTCATCTGCTCGGCACCAGCAGGGAACCTTCTGAAGGTCCACACAGGCCAGCTCCCAGGAGTCCTCCAGGAAGGGGCGTGCAGAGGGCAGAGGGCTCACCTCCAGCTGCTCAGGGGCTAGCGGGGGCCCAGGCCGCCGCAGGCTGTGGAGGTGCCCGTCACACTCCAGCACCGCCTCCTCCCGCAGGTTCACCCACACAACGTGCCGCAGCTTCCTCTTGGCATCGGTCAGGTAGGCCAGGATAGTCCCCAGGGCCTGGGGGGACAGGAAGACGGTCAGAGAAAGGGCTAGACTCTCCTGCCCCCACCCCAGGGATCCAGGATGTTACCTTGGCACTGGGCTGGGCCGTGCCGTAGATGGGCATGCGGGGCACCCGCCGAAAGTTCGCCACGTCCATCTCTCTGAGGGTGCCGAGCGCGTCTGGGGAGACGAGGTCGTCCACCTTCTGCGGGGAGAGCAGTGAGCCTGGAACCACACCCGCTGACATGGGCCATGATGGGCCGGAGTCTGGCCCCAGAGGGGCAGGGGAGCGGTGGGACCGGCACTTCACAGTTTGCAAACTAGGAGCTTTACCAACGCCCTGACGAGAAGCAAGATGCCCCCACTCTCCGCAGAAGGCTGAGGCTCAAACACCAGCCCACACCCACTCCCATCTTCCCAGACTCCCAGGCGCACTCACCAGGGAGCCCTTGGCGATGAGGTCCCTGGGGGCCACTGGCCCCACAGAGGTCAGTGTCACAGGCAGACGGTATAGCTCAGGGTGGGCACACAGCCAGCGGCTGAAACTGAGGGCAAAGGCCAGCGGGTACTGCAGCCCGAGGCGGAGAAAGACAGGCGTTCAGGGGCACAGGGCCAGCCCAAGCTCCCCTCACCCCTCCCCACCTCCCCAAGGTAGGGGAGGCCAAGAGACACCCATCATAGGCCAGGAATGATGGGGAGAAAACTCGGACCGGGACGTCCAAAGCAAGATCCTATCAGGACCTGATGCCTGGCTGGGTGAAGAGAAGGGGCCCAAGGGAGACAGAGATGGGGCCTTCCTTTACCTGTCTGGGACTACCCCCTATTTGGGTCTCTCCTGGCCTCTCCCATACAGCCTTCCTCTGGAACCAATACACACGCCCCCACACCCCTCCCCGGGTTCATGGGGGTTCCCCAAAGGCTTCCATGCCAGTCATCATGGTTGGGAGGGGTCGAGGGGCCCCTGGAGAAAAGATGGTGGCTCTGTTCACCCCCAGTCTCACCTGCTCATGGAGATAATAGTTAAACAGGATCAGGTAGAAATATCGCTCCAGGCTCTGCAGCGCCCTCTGCTGGACACCATTCTGACCATCACTTCCCTGAGAGGAGGGGAACCAGAAGGAGGATGCAGCGGGAAAGACTGGAGCTGCTTAGAGCAGCTCCCGTGTCCATCCCCAAGAGGGCACACCTGAGCCTCAGAACTCCCGAGACCTACTGCTCCTTTCATAACACAGTTCTGTCCAACTAGAAATTCTCCAAGTGTCTGACCCTACCCCAGTCAATCCAGGATGCAGGAAAAGCTGTTGGTGGCTGTACCAGGCACTATATTCTGAGTGTGGGGACTGCCTCCCCCACAGGCTCTGCACCCGGAGACAGGTAGAGCACCCCTCCCCACTTTGCTCCTAGGTCACCACCATGCAGGGCTACGCACCCACCATGTCAAAGCAGCAAGTGTACAAGCACCCTGCCCTGAGCCAAAGCCCTCACTTAAGAACTACATCCTCCCGACCAGAAGACAAAAAGACCCCCCATCACATCAGTGCTTCCAGGGGACACAGGTTCTCCAGGGAGAAACGGGCCCAGAGAAGTGAAATGACTCACTCAAAGCCACACAGCTGACGGCAGGCAGAGCTGGGTCCCCGATGAAGGGCCCTAACTCCAGCCCAGCAGAGGATTTTTTTTTTTAAGATTTTATTTATTTATGCATACAAAACTGGGGTACAGGCCAGAGGTGTGAGAGGTGAGAGGATTCACCAGAGACAGAGTGAGGAGCAGAACAGGCAGACTGACCAAAACACTACTAAGGGGCACAGGGGGCGAAGCAGGAGAGGTCTGCTGTGCTATGTGGGTCCCCTCCCTGGCCAGCGGCAGGCATCGAACTCATGCTGCAGTGGCTGCAGTTTGCTTCATAGTGCGTTGCTTAACCCACTGCGCCACCAGGGAGGCCCAGCAGAGTAGAGGATTAATGAGAGAATCTCAGCGGTCCTTGTCTCAACCTTGAGGGTTCTGCTGGGTCACTGCTGCCCTCCAAAGGACAAATGACCAAAGAAAAGGTCATGCCCACTGATAAAGTTGAACCCCATCTTTGGGAATCTAGATCAGGGTCTGAGAAACTTTCTGTAAGAGGCCAGAGGGTCACTATTCCAGGCTTGCAGGCTCCACAGTCTCTGTTGCAATTGCTCAATCTGCCAGTTCAGCGTAAGGGAGCCACAAAGAGGACATAAATGAATGGGCAGGACCATGTGCCAATGAAACTTTTTTACAAAATCACGTGGCAGGCTGGATGTGGTCCACGGCCAGAGTTTGCCAACCCCTAATCTAGGCTAAAGGAAAAAAATCCCAATACACAAAAGCCTCATTTTCATGAAGCTGCTCAACACTTTAAGTATTTATAGCAATGAGGAACTGGAAGCAACTCAACTGTTCGCCAAGAAGGGCCTGTTTAGTAAATCCTGGCAGGTGACGTGCCAGGAACACCTGCTGCATGTCAGGCTCCCTCTGAGTTCCTGAAGTAACTTACCTCACCTAATCCTCACAACAACCCAATAGGGAAAGTACTAGTAGCTCCATTTTACAAATGGGGAAACTGAGTCATGGAGCAGTAAAGCTGGCTGCCCGCATCCACACTGACCCCTGGCTTCTGATGTCTGAGCCACACACTGGACTTAAGTCACACAGCCCACCCGAATCTCAAAGACGACACCCAGGGGATGACACGGGCAAGCAGGACACAAACGTGTGCTGGGGCACCCTCCACAGAACCCCATAAGCAAAACATGAAGGGAGCCAGCCCTGAATGATCACAGCTACTGCGCTGGGTTGAGGGGTGACTTTTATTCTTTTTCTAAATTCTCGATTTTCCATTATATCCTACTGGTTTTAAAAGCTGCTTTTGTGTGTTAAAGCAGAAAAAAAAAAAAAACAAAGTCCCGCAGGCTTTAATTCTTTCTGTGCTCTGTGTGCAAACACTGTCAAGCCTCTCCCTGGGACGTGGGTCAGCCCTGCGGAGACAGCCCAGAGTCCATCACTCTTCCAGAAGCAGCAGCCTGGACCCCACTCCAGCCTTCCGAAGAAACACCGAGCATTTTGTTTCCCGGGGAGCTCTGAGCTGTCTGCGAGGTGTTAGATCCCAGCACCCGCCAGCAACCCTTTCCTCCATCCTGTTTATTCTGCAGCGAGGGGACCTGGCCAGGGAAAGTAAACTTCCCCCCTTCCTTGTCCATCCTTCCTGCAAGTCCGACTCTATCTCCTCTGCCTCTGAAAACTGCTCTTCTCCTGGGAGAAGAAACAACCAGAAAATGTCAGCCTGAAAGACACCAGCCACCGTCCTAGCAAAATGAGGCTGCCAGCTCGGCCAAGGCAGGCACTCTCGTCTCACCTGAGCTGGGCTCCCTGGTCCAGCGCTATCCAGCTTCCTCTGGTTTTCCAAGACCACTTCCTTCAGGTCCTGCAGCTCTGCACAGGCGGTGATGGCTCTGTCCACCTGGTACCAGGGACCAGGACAGGGCCGCAGGGGCGGCAGAAAGGAGAGGACAGGGCCAGGGACGGTAGCAGGGGAGGGAAGAGACGAGAGGGAGGGAAAGAATGATTGGCCAAGAAGGGGGAGGGGACAAAGGGAGGAAGCGACCCCACCATGGAGGAGTGATGCCCCCTCCACTGCCCCTGCCCCAGCTGCACGCCCAGCCCCCGGCTCACCTCCTCCATCATCTTCCTCCCTTGGGGCACCATGTGGAGAAAGTTCTGGATCAGCAGGAGTTGCTCCATGGGGAGCGGCTTGGTCTGTGAGGTCGCAGCCCTGCAATGCAGGGGGCAATATCGTGACCAGAAGCCTCTAGGATGGCCCCATTGCATCCCTCCCCCATTCACATGGCCGCTGAGAGGCACCTGCCTACGGGTCCCAAGTCTTCGCTCCCAATCAGGTCGGGGAGACAGGAGTTTTCCCCTATGGGGAAGCTGCTCCACGGGCTTCCTCAAGTCACTTGGCAGGTCTGACAAACCAGGAAATGAACTCCAGGGCCCAGTCTACAGTTTTGGCACTGGGCTCCCGATACACCCCATCATTAAGGGCTGCCCTGTCCCCTCCTCTCCCTGTCCCTGCAGCCTCTTGTGACACTGGGTTCCACTCACTCCGGCCTCGAGGCAGCCCCACTGCGGTGGAACAGGACGAGTGTGCCCAGAACCATGCCCAGGTCGGTCCTGTCCATGCCTGTCTGGCAGCTGAAGAGGAGGGCTGGGGGCGGCCCGTGGGTGTCTCGGAGCAGCAACAAGCTGGGGGTCTCCTGGGGCAAGACCACAAAGACAGCAAGAGCGTGACCGGAGAACCCCTGGCTGAGGACCCGGTCAGGGGAGGGGTCGTAGCATCAGCCCCACCCCACAGTCTGCAGCCACAGGCCGCAGCTCAGCTTCTTCCCCACAGCCTGGTCTGCCCCACCTCCCCCCAGCAGAGCAGCGCAAGCCCTGCCTCCTGCACGGACTGCGAGGGTGGGGGAAAGGAGCTGGCAGTAGGGTGCCCGCAGGTGGGGTGTAGAGTGGGGGTACCCCGTGAGGCCTGGAGGTGAGAACTGCGCCGAGGAGACACGGCCTGACATAACACCTCCTGGGAGATGAGAATTAAATAATGCAAGTTTAATCAGGAAGGGGCTGGGACAGAAACACCACGGGAACATCAGCCCTAACGAGAAAACAGTGAGAATGGCCAGCTCCGGCAAAGACATGAGGAGCTAGAAGTCTAGAGAGGGCAGGAGATTTGTCCAAGGCCACACAGCCAGTTAGCAGCCAAGCCAGGGCCGGAGTCCTGCCTGCCGCACGGTCAGCGCTGGACTCTGTCCTTAGCGCACACGCACGCCCACACCCCTGACAACTAGACCCCACGCCACCCCCAACGAGGACCTTCTCCCAGCAACGTCAGGGAAACGTCCACGCCCACCTTGAGCATCTCTGTGGAGACGGGACCCAGACACAGACCAACAATCCAGGCAGGGACCCACTCCCCCGGTGCACCCATAACCCCTGCTGCCCCCACTTACCCGGAGCACACTGACAAAGGCATCAAACTGGGCTTCCAGGGGGGCTCCTTGCTCTGGCAGGGGCAGGCGGTAGTACCTGCCAGGTGAAGGGAAGCAGTGCATCAAGCAGCCACACCCCCTGGGGAGCCCCTAGCACCCACCTCCCCCAGCACCTGGGGTCCCTGGAGGCCAGAGCAGTCTGGACTGGCCCGCAGTACCTGTAAGTGGGCTGCAAGAAGAGGGGCCGTTTATACACCTCCTCGGTCACGTGTACATCATCCTCACCCCGGATGGTCACTGCATGGGGCTCCCCTCGCAGGTCCTCAGTGTTGTGGTACACGTGGTATGTGTTCTCGCTCAGCTGGGCAAAGTCGTGGATCTACATGGAGGTGTGAGGCCAGCGGGTCAGGATGGGCCTTGAGCTCCCTCTCAATCTTCCTGGCTGAGCTCTGAAAGGACCAGACCACACAGAGACCAGGGACAGGCCGCCTTTCCTCCAGGGGTATCTACGAGGCCCGTGGCATTCTCTGTGCCCAGGGAGCGCTAAGGGGGTAGGGTGGCCACCGACCCGAGGGCAGCCCCCTACACCAGCACTGACACAGCCCACATGGAGGCCCAGTCAGCGGGGGCTAGAAAAAGGAAGCCCGAAAGGGAGATGACCAGTGGCCAGCATGGTCTCACTTCCTAAGCATGGGAGTCTCTGGAACACTGTGGCCCCCATGGTCAACTTATACACCTCCATGGTGTGTCAACAGCCTCTGGGACCTTGACACGTGGAGGAGGAGGACAGAGGAACCTCAGAAACAGACAGGAGCCCAAAGAGAAAAATGACTCACCTCAGGCCCAGAGCTCATCTCACCTCAGTCCTAACCTAGCCCACTTTCCATGCCCCCAGACCACTTTCTAAATGAGGATGTTGAGTGTGGAGAAGAGCAGAGTGGGGAAGGGTGAGCGAAGAGTCAGGAGCAGAAAGTCCTCCCTCTGGGTACACGAGCTGCCTATAATGTCAGCCACCCGCCCAAGCAGGGCAAAACGCCAGCGGGGAAAGGAGAGGGGTGTGGAGGTCAGGGAGGACCAGACAGGTGAAGGCAAAGCTGGGCTGTGGGTGGGGGGGGTCTCAGCTCAGCCGCCTGGGGCCCACGAGGCCCCAAGGCCCCAACCCCCAGCCCTCACCTCCTTCCTGATGGCCAGCTCCAAGCTCTCCACCCCGCCTCCAGATCCAAGACCCTGAAGGTTCTCGCGAAGGTTCTGCTTATCTCGAGGGGTGTAGGGCACAAAGTCCTCCTCGGCGTGCAGGAACAGCACGGGTTCCTCCCGCACACAGAAGATGACGCATTCCTGCCACAGCGCCGGGGAGAGGACGCCATCACCACGCTGGCAAGGACACCCGCTCCGAGGCCCAGCTCCCGGCCTTGGACCGGGTCATGCCCCACTCCTCAAGGCCCATCCCCCACCCCGTCCCCACAACCTGAATCCTGCCCAAGAAGCAAAGCTCAGGCCAAATGTTACCTCATCCCGACACTCCCTCCTCTCAGAACCAACAGTCCTTCATCTGAATGCTGGGGCACTAATTCTTGCTTTGTGTTAACATTATTAACAAATGCGCCTTATCTCCCTTCGTAAACTGCTGTTTCCTCACAGATAGGATCACTTTCATGAACCCTGCCCCCCCAATTCCTAGCACAGTGCCCTGGATAAGTCAGGGGCTTGGTGGACATCAGCTGAAGTAATGACTGCCCCCCACCATGCAATCATTCATTCACTGGGCATAGGCAGGCAGGGGGACGGCCCCGTGCAGAGGAGGAGCTGGCAGTGAAGCGGGGAAGATGGAACCTGCACACCCCTGACACCCCCACCCCACTCTGGCTCACAGAGGCCTCCCCATCTTGGCCCTATCAGATCAGGTACTGCCGGCTCCCAAGTCTACGGTCACAGAGGACCCTCAGCCTGTGTCCCGGAGACACTCGAAACTCTGCCTTGACTCAGGCAAGAGAGAGGAGACAGTAAAAGCAGATCCTTGAAGTCCCGATGTCTGGGTTTGGATTGTGGGACACACTCATGAGCGTGTAACTCCTTTCTGGACCTCAATTTTTCTCTCTGTAAAGCAGGGAGATAACTACCCCTGCCTTGAGGTCGACGTGAAGATACAAGAGCTGGTGTTGAAGAGCATCATCCTCTGGCTCTCTCGTAATGGCCTGAGCCGTCTGGTTGCCCCGTCACCCTCCTCGCTGCCTCAGAGCTTTTCAGAGCAGAGTGTAGGGGCTTCTGCCCTCAGGGCTCCCCCACCACACAGGACAGGCAATAAACATTCACCCAGAATTTCCCAACCAAGCCAACCACCATGGCCACCTTGGCCACCATGGCCACCATGGCATTCAGGGTCTGGCAGGGCCCGGTCCAGGTCACCACACACCCTGCCTAGCTATCATGTGGCCAGGCCCTACCAGAGCCTCTGAAGATACCCCTCCCGTGAATCCCCCACCCCCCAGAGCTGAGAGGCCAGCCCCTGGCTGGAAATACTCGTGCTTACCCTGTGTCCATCCTTTTGGAGTTTCTGGAGGACCCGCCTGAACCCTGAGAGGCTGGGCTGTCCCATCCCAAACACGGGGAGCCCGCCCCGCACCTGCCGGAAGTTGGGGGCCCCACAGCTTTTCACTGTGCCCAGCACATCCATCTTCTCAGCAACATCCCGCACCAGGAAGTAGCGTCCCTGGCAGAGAGAAAGCCACAGGAAGATGACTCAGATGGCTCAGGGACACCTTCTGTAAGTGGGGTTCTGTCCTGGGTCCCAGGGCACAGGGAACAGGGAAGGGGGTAGAGATCAGAAATTAAAAATAAATTACATGACCACCTGTGATCCCAGGAAATAGATCAGAGTGCAAGAAAACGAAAGACAACTCTTCCTGAGGAGATATCAGAGAAGATTTCATATAAGAGGAGGCATCTGAGTCAGGTCTTAAAAAAAGAGAGCAGACAGAGGCAGTCCAAGGCACGAAAGCAAAGGTGGCTCTAGGGAGCATGCAGCTGCTCAGGAGGAAAGCACCCCCCGAGGAAGTGCACGAAGAAGGGGCTCCAGTAGGGGCTCAGAGCTGGGGAACCCGGAATCAACCACAGGAAACCTGTGCCAGCCGTTTCCTAAGGCCTTGCAGTTCTGAGGTGTAAAGGCCTCCCTCCCTACCCCACACCAGCAGGGGCGAACAGATGCCACGGCTGCAGAGGAAGGGGAAGACAGGACTCTCAGGTATCAGGTGAGAGCAAGAGGAACCTGCTGCAGCTCACTCCTGGGCAAAAAGAGGTGCTGGGTCCCCTTGTCCACCCCTGCCACCAGCAGGGCCCACACCTCCATTGCCTGATAGATAAGAAGCGGAACCAGTTCTTCCGGAAGTCAGAAATTCCCAGCTACTCTTTCAGCAAATACACTTTAACCATGATGCTTCAGTCATCCATTCACTGAACATTTATGAAGCATCTACGTGGAACCCAAGCACTGTTAAGCAGTGAACAGGATGCATCTGTCCTTATGGTGTTTGCTTTCTGGGGATCTTTAAGGGGAATCAAAAACCAAGCCAGAGATGTTCTAAAACTTCAAAAGAGAACGGGATGGAGATGCCCAGCTTGTGGGGAGCAGTCTGGGGTCTGGGATCTTCAGGCTCGCACCTCTCCTCTCCCTGGTGCTCTGAGGAAGGGGTTGTGGGCAGGCTGGGGCAGACAGAGGGTGAAGGAGGAGAGAAGAGCAGAGGGGTGCAGCAAAGCAGGAGAAATGGACCCCAGGGAACCAAGGGGTGAGAGAAAATAGGACCAGGACCCTGGAGGATGGGGCGAGGCAGTGAAGCAGAGAAGGGGGAGGTTAGGGAGGGAGAAGGACTGGAAGAATGGGAGAGGCTAGCAGAGGGAGGGGAGCTGGACGGGCCGGGGCTGGCCTCACCTGCACCAGGTAGTGCTCAGGGGTGGCATCAGAGAGCCGGCCCAGTGTGTAATGGGCCTTGAGCAGCTCATCGTGGATCTGGAACTCCTCCTTGCAATTGTATCTGCCAAGGGGAGAATGGAGATGAGGTCAGACACCCCCGCGGCCAGGGTCTGCCTCACAGATGCCGCAGCAGGGCCGCCACACCCCCACCCACACAACTACCCTTTTGTGTGCAGAGGGCCTATTGTCCCCCAGTGTCCACTGTCCCCCTCCTCCTCAGTAACAGAACCCCAGAACAGTGCCTGGGCATCCAGTTAAAGAGTACATTTTCCAGCCTCCTTTGCAATTAGTGGCCATGTGATTAATGTGGCCAAGGAACTGGCCAATGAAATATGAGGAGAAGTGGTGTGTGCAACTTCTAGGGCACTTCCTGAAAGGGGAGGCCTGTGCCTTCCACTTTTCTCTCCTCCTTGGTGAACCTCCAGAAGTGATGGTGGAAAACAGGTGTTGATGATGATGGGACAACAAGAGATGAGGAGTCTGGGAACACAGAGCGTCCATGGGCCAGCCTGCAGCACCTCCTGGGCTTTTTCAAGAGAAGCTTCTGTCTTGTTTAGAAGAGCTTGTAATAGGATCTTGCTTATCTTATTCAGTGGCTACTCTGACCCCAAATGGACCCTCCACCAGATCATCTCTGAGAACAACCCCTGCACACTGATATTTCGGAGCAACGAGGTCTGGGCACAAAGCCCGCAGCCCGCTCCATGGCGTTCATGACTTTGGAGTAATTCTCTACAGCTCCGTGTCCAGTAATTCCCACTTCCTAGGGCTGTTGTGACAACCCCATGTGCTAATGAAAGTAAGTGCTGACCCAGCACTCTGGGCACAGAAAGCATTTATTAGTATGATTACTACTGCTAGTAGTTCTGACTGCCACAGGGGACCCACAGGAGCAAACTGGAGTTCCATAGAAGCCAGACGAGGGGGAGATCTTGCACTCAAGATACCAGAAGCTTCTGTGCTGCTTAGAGCTGAGGACACAGCCTTCCGAGCACATAAGCCACTGTTCCCCACCCTCATTCCAAAACTCCTGGCTTTAGGAAAGGCGGGGTGATGGGTGGTGGGATTGGTGGGGGTGAGGTGGGGAAGCAGGAGTCGGGAGACCTGGGTTCCAGCCACCAACACTGCCTCCGTTTTACCACGTGATCCGTGGTGGGAAACCCTCTACCATCCTGAAACTCAGATTTTTAATCTAGGTCGGTTTTGATCTAAAAGGGATCACATCGGGGTTGGCAACTCTTTCATACAGAGGACAAAAGACCAGATAGTGTTTTACACTCTGGACCGTACGTTCTCTTACAACTACTCAACTCCACCATTGTCCACAGACAATATGTAAACAGATGGGAGAGGTACTGTTCCAATAAAACTTTATTTACCAAAGCAGGGGAAGTGCAGATTTGGCCTATAGCACAGTTTGCCGATCCCATTATTAGAGGACCTCTACGGTCCCTTCCACCACAGACACCACAGTCCAGTGAGGGCTGCACTTGTGCCCAGCTCAGGTGGCAGGCACAGCACCACTGTAGGTTTTCACTGCAAGCCGGCAACTAACCTGAGCCACAGCACTGGGTGAAATATTTTGAATGTCATCCCCACATATCCTGATAAGGAAACTAAAACCTAGAGAGGAGAAAAGGATTTGCCCAAGGTCACAGAGCAAGGGCGAGGTGGAGCCAGCCCCAGGACAAATGAATGTCTCCAACATCACCTTCAAGGTCCAGGCCTAATTTTGTCATCTGTTAACAGACTCCACATTAAGTCTCATATAATATTTATTTTGCCCTTATTGTGAGCAAAGTCATATACTATGATCACAGATTTTACTGTCAGTTCCCAAAACCACCAGGCCAGATTCATCATCCCCACCCCTCAGATTTCCTTACACAAAAGGCCCCACTTGCTAGGTCTCCGCCAAACTTCTATGGATGGAACCGATTTAATTCTTAGCTCATCGCATCCTACTTCCTGCGCCCTGGAGGGGCCCAGAGGCAGGGGGCACAGTGGGCAGCTGTGATATAAGAAACGGCTTCCTGACTCACCAGGCGACAGGTCCTCGGGCCCGCAGGCAGACGGGGTTCAGAGCCCCTCCCCGACCGTCCTTCTCTGAACACACAGTACGGCCCCAGGCCTCTCCAACTGCAGTGCCAGTATAAACCCTCAGTCCCTCCAGCCTCCTCCTCCAGGAATGTCCCTGAAGGACCTAACTAGGAGAGTCAGCAACAGCTTCTAGTTTTTTCAGTCCAGGATCTTTTAACGGCCTGGTGTTGACCTCAATTTTGAGCCATAATTACTGGCTATGAAAAAGAAATCTAAATTTTATGGATCTGAGTATATAATCTTCCTATGAAAACGTTCAGTCAAAAATTATTTTCAGTTTTGTATCCGCCCTGGCCACTTCTCCCTCTCCGCGCTCCTGGCACTGTGGACCTGGTGCGTACCCAGGGCCGACACCCTCAACAGAAACCAGCCCTGCGCCCCTCTGGCTGTGTGACTCCGGACAAAGTGCTTAAGCTCTCTGGGCCTCAGCGTCTGCTGTGAAAGTGGCTTGAAGAAATGCTGCATGCCACCACCCCTCGAGGCAGCGCCCCGCCATCTTCCCAGGGCAGGGTCATACACCCTCTGCCACTCACGTGATCACGACGGGGGCCACCTTGTTGGGGATGATGGACTTGGCCTTGTTGTTGTGCAAGCCCGTGGTCTGGAAGGAGTGCACGCTGAGTGAGTGCCGTCCGTCCATCGTGCCGCTGCTCTGGAGGCCCTCGAAGGGGGCAGCCGCCGAGACCGAATGCTGGGCTGTGCTGGCCGTTGTACCCATAGTCTGCCGGCAGCCTCAGGACCCAAGACCTGTGTGGCGAGAACGTGTGGTGACGGAAGGGTGAGAAAAGACACAGTAAGAAGGACCTTGCTCAACCCTCACCCCAACAGTATCGATGAGGTAAAGTCTGGGACCCAGGGGCCTCCCTGATGGCTCAATGGGTTAAGCAATGCACTGTGAAGCAAACCACAGCCACTGCAGCACGAGTCTGATCCCTGCCCCTGGCCAGGGAGGGAATCCACATAGTGCAGCAGACCTCTGCTGCCTCGCCCGCTGCTCCCCTCAGCAGTAGGTTTCAGTCAATCTGCCTGTTCTGCTCCCCACTCTGTCTCTGGTGAATCCTCTCACCTCCCACACCTCTGGCCTGTACCCTAGTTTTGTATGCATAAATAAATCTTTTTTAAAAAATAAAATAAAGTCTGAGACCCAGACAGCCAGCTCTCTGTAGCTGAAGACAGGGTAGGTCTGGTACCCACCCTCACATGTCTGCTGAGTGCCGACAACGTGTCTGGCCCTTTTTGATGCTCTGGAGAAGATATGGACTTTAAGAGACACAGAGACCAGATGCCAACCCTGCATAGCTTCTACTCCTCTGGCAAAAATAACAGAGAGGAAGGGGTTAACCCTCCACACCAAGTAGGGACCTAGGGGTCTACATGGCCAGGGCAGGCTATGGGGAGGCCACACCTTCCAGACCTGAGAAGTGAGAGACCATCATTGCAAGGAGAAGCAAGCGTTAAGCTGACTTGGATTAGAAGGATCTGGAAGGAAAAGAATACAAGAGGACATTCTAGCCATGAATGTCATAAAATGAGGCCTGGGAAGTCCAGACTGGGTGCGCTCTGAGCGGATCAAGTGTTCAATTAAAGCACCAGGGCTATGAACTAACTCATCAACATCATCGACACCAGCATCAATCACCATCATCAACACCAAGACATCAACAGGCAAAGCTAAGTCATTCCCCCACCCCCACCCCAAGTACTCGCAACATCCTGGTGGGGTGCTACTTCCTTTGTGACCTCCTTAACAAGGCACATGAAAAGTAGTGGATTTAGTTTAAAATCTTTAAAGTTGCTCTTGCTGGTTTCAGTGCTGTTTATCATAACAAAGCACTGGAAGCTGCCTCCTCCCAACAAAAGGGGGTCTGTTAAATAAATTATGGGGCATCCTTAAGGTGGAATGTTAAACAGCCCTTAAAAAGATCCTATTAATGACCTGGCAAGACTTCAGGAATTAGGAGGGAGCAGTCTGCAAAGCAAGCACAGGCCACAGTCCCACTTAAATTCATGAAAGTGTCAGGAGCAAAGTCTGGGACTTTTCCTCCCATCTAACATGTATTCTCTTGTCCACATCAAGACGCTATGGAAGCTATCACCAAGTGATGACATTATAAACAGCTCTCTTCTCTCCTGTCTCACATTCTGCATTTTCTGATTTTTCTACTCAGGATGCTAGCTAATAAAGCTAAAACCTACTTAAAACAAATGAAACAATGGCTGAGGAGGTGGGCTAAGAGCATGTAGGGAGGACTGGCTCAGAGGTCCGGGAGCCAGGGCTGCTAGGAAGGGGAGAGACTGCACATTCCACACAGACCCACCCAAAGGATGAGAGGCTCGTGGGCTGGAGGGCTCAGCAGCGAGGGCTCAGCAGCGGGCCCCACCCACGCAGTACTGACCCAGGAGCAGGGCAGGGGCGGAAGCAACCTGTCCTGCCCACTCCAGCTCCACCCCGAGGTGGCTCTCAGAAGCACACATGCTTGAGAGCACACATGCTTGAGAGCCCGGCAACTCCCTAGCTGCCTTCACCCAGCGGGAGCAGCTCCAGGTCCACAGGAGGATCTGCTCCAACCACCCACACTCCCTGCACCTCAGCAGCGATGGCACGGTCAGCAGGCCAGCAGGTCAGTCTGAAGGCTGAGCTCACTCGGTGCTCACTCTCCAAGGCCTGAGTCAGAGCTCCGGGTGCCAAGGTGGGCGCCCCCTAGGCCTCCCGGACAGCTGTGTGCTCGGGCTCTTCCTCTGCAGGGCACCTAGACAGAGTGGCTGACCACAAGACTCGGCCACCTCTCCCTGAACCTTCCCAGTCCCTCTTATCCCTCCTGGGTGTGGCAAAAGGCTCCCCCCATCCCACCCTTAGCATCCTTGAAGATCCCCAGCAGCCATCTGACAGCTGTGTTAACAGGCTCACCTAATGTTTATGGATCTGTCACAGCTCTCATCACCCTGATCACTCTGTCCAACTTCCCTCCCACTTCCCTCCCCTTCTCCCCTCTCCCCCCATCAGAGAATGAAAGGAAAGAATGAGCCCTATTCCCAAACAGAAACACAGGTAGCCTAGAGAGAGCCCGGCAGGACATCAGTACAACCATGAAAGTTGACCTGCCTCGGAAATATCTCCATCCCCTGCCATAGCAGGTCCCAAACACTCCTCACTGACGTTCTCCAGACTCCTATCAGCAGTCTGGGCTAAGGAAGCGTAAGTGAGAACAGCCTCCTTAAGAACAGGGGCAGGATAGGGCCTCCCTGGTGGCGCAGTGGGTTAAGCAACACACTATGAAGCAAACCGCAGCCACTGCAGCACGAGTTCGGTCCCTGCCTCCAGCCAGGGAGGGCACAGCAGACCTCTTCTGAAGCCCACTGCCCCCCTCAGCAGTGTGTTTCAGTCACTCTGCCTGTACTACTCCCTGCACTGTCTCTGGTGAATCCTCTCACCCCCCGGACTCTGGCTTGTACCCCAGTTCTTGTATGTGTAAATAAATCTTTTAAAAAAAGAACAGGGGCAGGAAGCATCCCTGGTGGCACAGTCTCAGCACTATCAAGCTATCAGCAACCACTGCAGCATGAGTTCGATCCCTGGCCAGGGAGGTGACCCACATGGCGCAGCAGACCTCTCCTGTGTTGCCCTCTGCTCCCCCCAGCAGTGTATTTCAGTAGATCCACTCTCCAGTCTGTCTCTGGTGAGTCCTCTCATCCCCATGCCCCTGGCCTGTACCTCAGTTCTTATATGCATAAATAAACAAAATCTTAGTAAATAAATAAATGAATTTTTGCTGAATGGTTTGTGTCCCGTTAATGCAGTAAGCATGAAGGACAGGAATAAAAACAAAGGGCAGGCACCAGTTTGGTTTGGTTTTGATGGCTCTCGCCATAAAATGGACTTCCTCTGAGATCCCATATTCTTTATTTTGCGTTTCAAAACAGGATTCTGAGAAAAGGTCCATGAACATCTGTCAGACTGCTAAAGGGGTTCTTGGCAGATAAAAAGGGGCACCCCTACTTTAAGGGAAGAACACACCCACACTAGCTCTCTTGCACCTTCTCCTTTGATTCTGGGTATTAACATTTCTGAGCACATTGAGCATCGGGCACCCCAACAGCCCTTTGTGGTCAAGGCCTGTTGTGTCAGGTCTCAGTGCGCTCACACAGACCGCCCAGGGAGTGGCCACCCCCAGGGCGTGGCGGCAGACAGCTGCTCCTCCGCATCAGTTCCCCTACCTGCCTCTTCACAGCTGACCCCTGCAGCGAGGGCACCCCCCTACACACTTCCCTCCATCCTGAATCCGTATGATCCCCACTCAGGTCCTTCAGACCTCCCCACTCTGCTGTGAGGCACCCAGATGCAGCCTCCCAAAGAGGCAGCCGTGCAGTTTCCTCCTCCCTCCACGCAAACTCTCGCAGTCAGTCCCCAGAGAGAAGAAACTGCCCGTGCAATCCTCCGCACAGAAGTGACCTCATTCCTCCAAGAAGAATCAAATTTCTGGAGCTGCGATCTTAGCTTCAACTCATCAGCCAGCTGCCTGGTGCCTGGCACAAAGGCCCAGCCCCCAGAGTGAAGAGCCTCACGCTGATGGCAGCATCAAGCCAACGGACGCTGGAGAGACCACTCCAGGACCCAGAGCTGGGGGCCACAGGGGAAGCTCGAGCGCTGACTCCTAAGGCCGGCTTACCAGCTCTAGAACCTGCCCGCAGGTTCCTTTCTCTCACACAGTTCTAGTAGAAGCCAATTTTGCTATCTGGTCTCAGTTTCCCCAACTCTAGTCCCCAGCTCCTACATTCCCTCTCTGCCTTTATGATGCTGCAACCATGACCTCCAATGGTCAAACCCTTTGGGCTTGGCAAAGATGAATGGAGGCTTTTCAAAGCAGAGTCTGACTCCTGGGACTGAGCAGAAAGCTGGACATCAGCTACTGACCCTGCCACCACCTGCCCAGTCCTCTCTCCTGCCCTGACTGCCTGCTGAGGCCCAGGCCCTCCCACAGAATGTCCAGCCTATCCTTAGGGAACGAGTCACCGCAGGCCCCCAGAGGCCGCTGTCCACCAGCTGCACTGTGAAAGTCAGCTGGTCCAACCTCTCCTTCTACAGATAAGGAAACTGAGGCCTAGAGAGGGCAAAGGATGTGTCCTAAGTCAGAGAGAAAGTGGTGACAGGACAGAACTGGAACCCAGGACTCTTGCCTCCCTCCAAGGCTCCCCAGCTGGGCCATGCTGACGCTGGTCTGTAGCAAAGAGGAAGAGTTTGTTATGAACACAGAGAGAATGTGTAATCAAGGTGTGTCAGTCAGGCCTGTCTGACTCCTGTGCCTGCCAGGGCCGGGGGGCGGTGGCTTGGGGGGGAGGGTTGTCCCAAACGTCACCTTAGATAGCCAGTGACCCTGAGTGCAGAGAGGACGCCAGGAGGGCCACTGGGCGGGCATACGTGGTCTCTCTTAGGCCCGACCCAAAATAGGTGGCAACTCAATAGTTAACAACCACAAAAATTACAAAATGGGCAAAGATTTAAAGGCACATACAGATGTCAAATAAAAAGCCGTCTGGCATCATTAAGGAAATGCACGACAGTGCCAAGTGTGGGGGAGGCCGTGGAGTAACCGGAACTCAGACTCGGCTGCGAGGGATAAGCTCATACAGCCACTTCGGAAGACGGCTCTAGATTTTTATAAATTTAAACCATACATTTACCATCCCACCCATATCACAGGGAACTACTCGAAAGGCCCAGAGGAAGCCTGATGCACAGCACCTTTATTCGTAAGAGCCAAAACCGAGAGTCACCTCGGAAGTGCATCGACTGCTGAACAGACGAACAAATGGTCGCTGAGCCTTACGAAGGGGCAAACTGCCGATACAGACAAGGCGGATGAGCTGAAGTCTGCCATCACACCAGAGAAGCAAGCCAGGCCGAGGATGTCTAGCTGCACAGCCCCACCTACGTGACACTCCAGGAAAGCCTAAACCACAGGGGCGGAAAGTAGTTGGTGGTCGTCAGGGATGGGAGGGGTGAGGGTAACCAAACAGGGGCTCAAGGGCACTTTTGGGGGGATGGAACTTCTCCATATATTGATGATGGGTACACAACTATACACATTTGCCATCACTCATCAAATTGTATACACTTGAGATATAATTTATTGTATAAACTTTGCCTCAATAAATCTGTTAAAAATAAGAGGGGGAGGGACATCCTTGGTGGCACAGTGAGTTAAGCAACGCACTGTGAAGCAAACCGCAGCCACTGTAGCACGAGTTTGATCCCTGCCGCCGGCCAGGGAAGGGACCCACATGGCGTAGCAGACCTTTCCTGCCTCGCCCGCTGCTGCCCTCGGCAGTGTGTTTCAGTCAGTCTGCCTGTTCTGCTCCCAGCTCTGTCTCTGGTGAATCCTCCCACCTCCCTGGACTCTGGCCTGTACCCCAACTCTTGTATGCACAAATAAATAGATTTTAAAATAAAATAAAGTAAAATAAAAATAAAATGGCAGGTGGGGTTCATATTATATTTCTCTTGGACAGTGCTCTGAGCCTCAAGTCCTCCAGGACACCCTTTGGTCAGTTTGGGGTGCTTAGAGTTGACCCCAACACCTGCTGCAAATATCTGTAATCAGCATGAGGAAGCCCCAAGAAATCAGTACCAGTGTTCCCATTTATTGGAGAGGAAAGTGGGGGCTCCTGGAGGCTGTGAGGACTTTCCAACGCCCTCGCCCTTCTGGGGGACATGTCGTTCTGAATTTCCGTGGCGCATGGACTCTGGAGCCGAACTGGCCGGTCCCCATCTCTACCACCACTGGCATGACTTTGGGCACAGGGCTTAACCTCTCCGAGGCTCAGTGTTCCCAACTACCAACTGGGGAGAGCAGTTAAACTCCCGGACTAGAACGTGCACAAATAAAATGAGTGTGTGCAGACACCTACCCAGCCTGCCACGGTGAAAGCTCAAGATCAGCTGCACACCCCGCCTGCTCCACCACACTCCGGCTCGCAGCCAGAGCAGGTCCCAGATCGCGGCCTCCCTGGTGGGGACCGGGGCCTCCCAGACGAAAGGCAGGGTCTGGCCGCTCCGGCAGTGCTCTGGCACTCCTCCCGCGCAAAGGGCAGGGCAGGACAGGGTGGGTCACAGCCGCTGCCCATTTTAGAAATGCACAATTAGAACGCTCCCACTCCACTGTCCCTTAAGCCACTTGGGGAGGTCTCCACCTGCTCCTGGCCTTAATTAAGAACCCGAGAGCCCAGCTCTCCTCTGGGGCCTGGCAAGTCCTGGGCCTGCTCTGAAACTACCCCCCTGAAAGAAGGGTGTTGCACCCCAATTAGTTCCGTTTTCTCCAACTCTCCCGCCGACACCCAGTCCAGGCCATGGGCTCGTGGCTGGACCATCTGCAGCCGCCTCCCACCAGCCTTCCCCGTTCCCCTCTCACCCGTCACAATCCACCCTCTAGAGAGTGTCTTTCTTCCAACACATGATAACAGGCAAACCCCTCGCCCTGACTTACAGGCCCCGCCTCTCAGAACTCACCTCGTTCCCTCCCCCCCAGGCCTCCAGACAGAGCCACGTCGTATCCTTCGCACCCACCACCCTCTGCCTGGAACACCCTTGGGTCATTCACCTTGGCTCAAACACCCCTCCTCAAAGGCGCCTCTCCGAGTCCCTGACATAGCTGCCTGCTGAATCCTCCTCCCCCATCCTTCTGTTTCATGCAAATCCCTTTTCTTTCTTAATGGCCTCATGGCAGGACTACGTGTGAATCACGGTCTTGACCTGCCTGCTTCATGGCCCAGCACCAGGACAGCTCCCTAGGCCCAGGAGCAGCTCAGTAAATACTTTGGAAAAGAACCAACGATGACCAACCCAAGAGCATCTTCACCTTTTAGGCATCACAGATCTCAGTAGATCTCAAGCTTCTTTCTGCAGAAAGGTGTGGGGGATGCTACTACCACCTCACACCCCTCTCACCTGTACTGTTCGCTTCCCTCCACCCCCCCCCCCCACATTTTACATCCTTGCAGGTTAAAGTCTAGCTCCTCCAGGAAGTCCTCCCTGACTACATGCCCATCCCCACCTCTCAACTCCCACAGTCCGTTGTGAGCATCACAAAATGTGACATTCCAGTCCCTTCCGCTGCACACTGTTCCTGGCAGGGGCCAGCCTGTGTCCTTCCTGGTTCGCGCAGCTGCCTGGCTCAGGGGAAAAGCTGGACACATGACTGCAGATGAAATGAGCTGACCCCATCACTTTACCTCCCCACCGGCCCCGCCTGGCTCCTTGCTGAGCGGCCAAGGACGGCACTCAACAACAATGGCACAAAAGACACGGGAAGGATGTTTACTTAAACGTGATGATGCTGCTCATTCCTGAACGTGGGGCTGAGCGCTGCTTTCTCCTTTCTTGCTTAGCCATCGCTTCGAAATGTCCTACAACAAACATGATTACTTAGGAATCTTTAAAAAGAAAATATAATTATTTGTATAAGTCTCAAAGTTGGACAGATGCCGCAGCTGCAGGGTATGCTCCTCCTGGCATACCCCAAAAGCCCCTGTGCTGCTCCAGCTCCATGTTTGGCCCCTGACTCAACCCCCCACTCCCAAAGCCCCCTGCCTAGTGGTCCATGTCACCATGGTAATAACCATTTGTACAGCTTGGGTGGGGGAGGGGTGGCTGCATGTCCCTTTGGGTTTTCTGTCTTTGCTATTGACAACAACCCCGTAGGGGGCACTTGCTCAGGGAGTGAGGGGTGCAGGGGTGGGGCTACTGGGAACTAGTGGTGGAACTGAGCAGCCAGGTGAACCTGTATATAACTGAACACACGCAGCCCCGGGGCTCTAGCTGCCCTGGCCTGACTCGCCCTTTCGCTGCTGGGAAGGAGCTGTGGGGAGACAGGTGGAAGAGACTCATGGGAAGGGTGTCCTTGGCAGAGACCGCAGCAGCATTATCTTGATATGCTATCTCTAACCGCTCTCTGGGACTTACTTAGCTCCTTTCTTGTGGTTCCCCACCAGAAAGTACCCTACACGTATTGTGGCAAGCTTTCAGGCTTCAGCAGCCCCGCTGCTAGCTGACCTTGTTTGACTGGGAATTTTCCCATGACGGATGAGTAACCTGGGGAGTTTTATGGGAAATTTTTATTGGTAATATCTTTTCTTCTCTTTTCTCTTTATGCACACCAATGCTATTAAAAGTTTCCACACTAAGACTACACTTCCTTTGCCTTTGACAGATGGCTGGGTGCTCTTTAGAACAGGCTCCCCTTAACAGACTCCCAAGGTGCCCCCAGTCATTCATAAACCTAAGCCTTGTCCGGGAGTCCTTGGAAGCTGCATGCTGCCGCTCTTCTGTAGTACCTGCCACTCTCTGCTTCCCCCAGGTCTGAGTCCCCAAGCGACCTGGTCCCTCTCCTGTCAATGAGTCTTTCCCCTCGGGCTCCAGCGGCCCAGACACAGGGCCCAGACACAGGTGGTGCTTTCCCACTGTGCTCTCACACCCCAGTAAGGATGGCCCCTTCTCTGACGGCTCCTGGAGCTGACTCCTAACCCTTCATAAGCCTCCTCTCCTCAGATGTGGCTTCCGCTCCCCTCCCTGGCCTGGGGCATGCGGCTTTCAGGTGTGAGGCTGGACTGACACTGACCTTCCCCCTAGGAAATCGCTCTGGGTGAGACTCTACCTACCCTGAAACTCTGGCCCAGCTTCTCAGCCTGAGAACATTCTCAGCTTTGATCAAAAGCCCTCCAGCCTTCACTCCCCGTCCCTCCCTCCCTCCCTCCTTCTGTCAGTATTAAACACACTGGAGAAGAAGCAGACACAATGAACTGAGCACTTGGCTGCCCGGAGTCAGGACCACATCTCCAGTCTCCCTGGCAGCTTCTGAGGTCATTAATTCCAGCTGGTGGGACACACGGCGGTGTTACATGGCAAGTTCCAGAATCCATTCTATGGAGCTCCTCCCTTCATCCTGCTGTTTGGAACACAGATGTGAGGGCTGGTGCTCCGCAGCCATCTTGAGCCACAAGCACATGAAGTCGCACCTTAGGAATGATGGGAGATCAAGTTCCTTGAGAGACTGGAGCAGAGCTGCCATACCAGGCCTGGACCACTGCAAAGCTCTGGACTGGACAGGACAGAGAAATAAACTTCCATTCCAGGTAATCCAGTATTTGGTTCCTTTTTTTTTTTAATTTTTATTTTTTATATATATACAAGAGCTGGGGTACAGGCCAGAGGCATGTGGTGGTGAGAGGATTCACCAGAAACAGAGTAGGTAACAGAACAGGCAGATAGACAGAAATACATTGCTGAGGGGAGCAGTGGGTGCGGCAGGAGAGGTCTGCTGCGCCAGGTGGGTCATCTCCCTGGCCAGGGATCGAACTGGTGCTGCAGTGTCTGCAGATGCTTCATTGTGTGACGCTCAACCCCTTGCGCCACCAGGGAGGTCCCAGTCATTTGGTTCTTCCTATTACTTGCAGTCAGCTCTAACCCTGACTAATGTGCTCTGTTATTTTTAGGTTTCATCCTCAACGACTACATGGCAGTAGGACAGAACTTCACTGCCTTCCCCGCAGGTGGGAGAAGGTGAGTCTCTCTGCTAGTAAACGTGGGCTGCTGGTGGGCCGGGGGGGTCTGTGCTCAGGCCAAGATCCTGTGAGTCCCATCCAAGAATAGAGACCCCGGCACCAGGGCCTGCAGGGCCGCTGAAGAGACACACAGGCAACAACCAGAGCCCCACCGACTGTGAGACAGTGTGGGGCAGCAGCTACCCCGAGTGGTTTGCGGGGTCTGGAAGGCTCCGAGCAGCTGGTGTTTGTTCCACACTGGGGAGAGACGCCTGGCCTCCCTTGCTCCAAAAAGGCAGCGAGGCCATGGGAGTCCCCCATCAGAGTCCCTCCAAGACCCACTCAGGAGGCCCGAGCAGGGGAACTCCCGGGAAACTAGAAGGTGTGCTGGAGGGGAGAGAGCCTGCCTTCTGGTTCCTGCAGGGAGGGGCAGGCGACGAGTGGAAACATGCCCTAGAAAGGCTGCGTGGTCATCGGTTGCTGAAGAAGTCTGAAGCCCTGCCCATCTCCAGGTTCCTTGCCCCCAGGGATTAAGGTGGGAGGTAATACGGGGAGGAGGGTGTTGTGGAAGGGGGGGCAAGAAGAACAGGGTTAGGAATACCTGAACATGCTCACCTGCTCATACCCAAGAAGCTGGGCCTTTGGGTACTGGAGGTCAACGGAAAACCAGCGTCTCTGGGGCTCACCAAGGCCCTAGCCACACTCACACTCTCATCAGCTTCCAGGGACTGAGCCCAAGAGGGTCTTATGCATGAAGCCCACTTTCAGCCTCCAGCACAGGGAGCTGAAGTATCATTTCAACAGGCTGAGAAGAACCAAGACCCAAATCTGTCCCCATCCCTTCCACCACTGCGGCCTGCAGCATGGCATCTGGAACCCCACTCCGACCCTGATGACCCACTGCTTACCCTGCAGCCCCGACATGCCAGGCATATCCAAGTACAGCGTGAGCAATAGTAGAAGTGTCCCTCCCACTCGGAGAGACCTCAGGCTCAGCACCAGCCTCTGGGTCACACATGCAGCACCCCCGATAGTGAGGGACTGGGTAAGAGGGGTGCTTCCAAACTTTTTAGCAGCTGTCCCCTTGGTAAAAATTAATCTTTCATAAAATTCCCATGTAAAACAGCCAGACGAGAGTGCTCTGCTGGCCGCCGGCCCCAGAAGAGGGTGACAGAGCCTGCTGCCCCAGACCCTCCCGCCGAATCCCTCCCATGGAGGAGCAGCTCCAGCACTGCTGGCCAGAAATGGTCAAGGCCCTTTCCTGCCTGGAACTCCCACGGCACAGCTGGGCCTCCCTCTGCCCACCCTGGTCCCACAACCAGGAGCCCCACCCTTACCACCTTCACCCCATCCACCCACATCTAGTAGAACTGCCCCCCCAGCTCCAAGCTTGCCGGCATACATCCAGTACCCACACAACCCGGGCCTTGCCTTGCCTGGCTTGGAGCTCCTCTGGGCTCCCCCAACAGTGGTAGATCCCAAATGTCAATTTGCTAAGTGAACTTCACGTTCAGGATCTCACTTGAGCTTCAGTGCAACCCAATGAGGAAGGCAGAGCACAAAATTCTGTGCCCTTTGTGAGTGAAAATACCGAGGCTCAGTGCATTCCTGGACCCTGCGCCTTCTACTGCATGGCCCAGCGGCCGCTCTCCCATTTCCCTGAAGCCATCTGGCCTTTCCCCATCAGCACCGTGCAGCTTGAACTGGGACCTGGTAGAAGGCAGGGAACAAGCTGGACCCAGGAGAAGAGCGCCCCTTCCAGGGCCACAGCCTCTGAACACCCTGGCAGCCAGATGCCTGGGGAGAGCAACAATGGAGCTAAAAATAGGGCAGGAGGATGAGTGGCCAGCTGCAGGAAACATCTGCCCCAGCTGCAGAACAAACAGAGAGGAAGTCCCCGCAGTGCAGGGCTCCCTTGCTGTGGGGCCAGAAGGAGCTGGAGAGGGGCACGGATAAACCTTCCAGATCGGTACCCAGGTAGGTGCTCGGGTCAATCCCCCTGTCCTGAGCCTTGTGCCCCAACTCCCTGTCTGCACGCACATACACGCACATTACATGATCAAAATTCTCCTTGGACACCAAGATGCAGAGTTAAAACCAAAAGCACCTTTGAGAACTGGTCTACTCCTCTCATTTTACAGATGGGGAAACTGAGGTCCAAAGTAGGCCAGAAATCAGCCCACGGTCACAGAGCAACACACGGCAGGCAGGGTCAGGACCAGGAAACTCCTACCTCTCTCTCCTGCACCTCCCTGCCCATCACTTCCCAGAGCGTTTCCACCCAGGACTAGGAAACACCTGATTCCGGAGCATGAAGCACACCCAGCAGAAGAGCCAGCTTACAGCATGAAAGACTTCAGTTAGACTCAAGGAGGAACCACATGACCATCAATGACTTCTCCCAAGCAGGCCTACTGCTCCACACAACTCCCACCTCTGTCTAAACTCCTCTGCAGTCAGCTCTCCTCCAGCAACAGAAACGACACCACTGATCCTTCCGCCAAGCAGCAGATGAAGCTGAGAGCCACACAGCAGCCTCAAGCTCATCCGTGCCACCTCTCCCTGGCCGGCGCCCTCTGCCCCTCTCACGCCCCTCTCCAGCACCAGGAAGTCTTTCTCGAACTGCCCCTGGTACATCCCACCGTGGGAGTCATCCCCCACCAGGCCGGGAGGCTGGGGGCTAACCTTCAATGGCATCCCTGTCAATGGCCCCAAACAGTTACTTGAATGAACAAATGAAAACAACGTCACTGAACGTCAGCCCGTGTGATGGCCCAGGACAGACAAGCCAGGTGTGACAGGTGTGTAGAGGAACAGTGCCGTGAGCCTGTCTGAGCTCCGGCACAGCTGGCCACTTGTCCACAGCACACAAACCCGCTCCTGCTTGGACACAGGGTTTACTGACAAGCGATGGTCATTCAGAACTGGGCCCCAGCGAGCATCTCATAGAAATGAACAAAGTGAATCTGTCCACCTTCGAGAAAAGCAACTGGTAACAGTTGTTGCCAAAGATAAAGTGTGAGAAAAATTAGTTTTGGAAAACTTGCAGCAGCCACGAGGAGTCTGGCAGCTTCCCAAACGTATTTTGTGATGATACAGGTGATGTTCACATATCTAACTTTTTGACAGGGTGGAATGCAATGGAAGCTTTATATAATTAGTGAGCCCACGTTGTCCAAATGACTAACATATGACATTACATCATCACACCTGAATCAATGATTCCATGGTGTGAGATGGTCTAGTGGGTTTTAAAGTAATAAAATATGAAAGGTTCATTATATTTTCCAACCTACATAAAGAAACTATCCCTTGTCAAATGTTTAGGCGGTAACAAAGGTAAACAGCCACAGGCTAATAAAAGCCTCCTCCCTTTTGCAAGTACTTATCTGTGGGAAGGTGGATTTTCTTCACATAGTTCAATCAAAACAAGATATCACAACAGACTGATGTGGGAGCAGCTGTGAGAACCCTGCTGTCTTCCATCAAACCAGACATCAAAAGAACCTTGCAAAATTGCAAAGCAACGCCACTCTCCCCAATGTATCTCTTGTTTGAAGAAACAGACTTCGTTTATGTCAACCTACAATAAGTGTGTTGTTATTTTTTAATGAATTTCTAAATATGTCTTATGTTTTAACTTCTTTTTTTTTTTTTTAAAGATTTATTTATTATGCATACAAGCACTGGGGTACAGGCCAGAGGTGTGGGGGGGTGAGAGGATTCACCACAGAGAGAGGGGAGCAGAACAGGCAGATCAACTGAAGCACACTGCTGAGGGGGGCAGTGGGCACAGCAGGAGAGGTCTGCTGCGCCATGTGGGTCCCCTCCCTGGCTGAAGAAGGGATCGAACTCATGCTGCAGTGGCTGCGGTTTGCTTCATAGTGCGTTGCTTAACCCACTGCACCACCAGGAGGCCCTGTTTTAACTTCTAACATGGTAAAAATCAATCTATGTAAATACTCACATAAACAAAAGCTCCCTGGGGGTCTTCAGTCCCTAGGAGTATAAAGTAAAGCATCTTAGCTCTTCTAGCTAAAGGCACCTGTGGAGCCAACCAAGGACTTTGGTGCAGACATGGCCAAGTCCAAGAACCACACCCTGCCCAACCAATCCCAAAAATGGCACAGAGGGGGCCTCCCTGGTGGCACAAGGGGTTAAACACCACACTACGGAGAATCCATAGCCACTGCAGCACAAGTTCAATCCCTGGCCAGGGAGCTGACCCACATGGTGCAGCAGACCTCTCCTGCCTCACCCGCTGCTCTTCTCAGCAGTATACTTCAGACAATCTGCCTTTTCTGTCCCCCACTCTGTCTCTGGTTAATTCTCTCATCCTCACATCTCTGGTCTGTACCCCAGTTCTTGTATGCATAAATAAACAAATCTCTAATAAAAAAAAAAAATTGGCGCAGAAATGGCATCAAGAAACCTCTTAAGGGGGTGGGCCCCAAGTTCCCCAGGAACATGCGCTTTGCCCAGAAGCACAAGAAGGGCCTGAAGAAGATGCAGGCCAACAATGCCACGGCTGGGAGTGCACGTGCCAAGGCTGTCAAGGCCCTTGACGGTCAGGGCCAGCCTCGAAGGGCAGCAGCCACAAACTCAGTCCACTCGCTTACATCGCTCAGCCCAATCTTAGGAAACGTGCGCCTGCCCCATCACCAAGGATCGCAGGCTGCCCGGGGCCAAAGTCCAAAGCACAAAGCTCAGCCCCAGCCAACAATGCCACTAACGCACAGACCCCCACAAAAGCTCCGGACTAGAGAACCTGGCTGCCCAAGTGAGCACGAAGGACTGCAATCTCCCCAGGCCCTAGGTCTCAGAGGGGACTGCTGTCTTGCTGTGCCGTTTGTACAAAATACCTAAAGAAAGAGAGTCTTGGGACTAAAAAGTTTACTGGAGACTAAAAAGTGCAAAAGGTTGTTATAATCCAACCCTCACAATAGTTGGTGATTATCATTATAATTTTCAGATTTATTCACATTTGCAGATACAGACACTGAGGCACAGGGCCTGGTAACTTACCCCAGGGGACACAGAGAACCGAGCCGCTCTTGACCTCTAAGCTGTCCCTCATCTGCCATTATGCTCCCCAAGGAAGTGCAGACTAAGCACGATGGCACGCGTCACAGGCAGCGAAGGAAGAGAATGTGGGTAACTACGTGTGTTATCTTGGGAAGGAAAAGACAAGCTATTGAAGATGTACAGTTAAATACTGCTCAATCAGACCACTGAGAAGTGCCAGCTTTCCACCAGCACACAAGAACCACAACGTTAAATGGCAAATGACAATTAAATAGAAATAGTCTCAACATATTTTTATTTATCTCTTATATTCAGTATAGGAACTTTTTGTTTTTCTCAAACAATGAGAAAGCAAGTACATCTTGAGAGTAAAGCAGACCTTAAAAGAGACAAAGGGGGACCTCCCTGGTGGCGCAAGGGGTTAAGCACCTCACTATGAAGCATCCACAGCCACTGCAGCACGAGTTCGATCCCCTGCCAGGGAGGGGACCCACATGGCGCAGCAGACCTCTCCCGCCTCGCTCGCTGCTCCCCTCAGCAGTGTGTTTCTGTCGGTCTGCCTGTTCTGCTCCCCACTCTGTCTCTGGTGAGTCCTCTCACCACCACCGCATCCGCACTCTGGCCTGTACCACTTGTATGCATAAATAAATATTTATGTGCAGCTCTTGTATGCATAAATAAATAAAATCTCTAAAAAAAAAAAATCAGGTCAAATTAATGTGTGATGCTGAAGGCAGACACGTCCAGCATTGTCCCCCCAGAGACTTGGGTCAGCTCCTAAGCCTCTGTGAGCCTCAGCTTCCCTGCAGTGGAGTGGGGGTTACATGAGGTCAAGGATGCCCCGGACTGAGGGGTCGGATCAGGGTTGGAGAAGCCCTGACCTGCAGCAGGCTGCCCCAGGCTCCACAGAAGCAGAAATGGAGACAGAGCGAGGCTAAGTGACATCCTCAGTCCACAGCACAGGCCTGAGGCCCTGGGGAGATGCACAACTGGAGAGTGGTCCAGAGGCCCACCTCCTGGTCCTGACCTCAAGAACTGCCTGCAAGAGCCGGCTGGACAATGGACTTGACCTCAGGTAGCCTCCCTCAACCCCCACACCCAATTTTCCCATGAAAGCCCAGTGTGGAGGGCTGTGGCAGGAAAGGTGGACGGCTTCTCCAGACAGGAAGTGACCTCACCGGATGAATGACAGGCCAGCATTCCATCAGGAGCCCCACCTTCTGGTGACCTCTGGGGTCATGGGAGCCAGGAGTGGGTGGGCACACTGAGGCCAAGGAGGAAACAGGATTTACTGCGGAAGGCCAGGCACATGGCAGACCCCAGGCGGGGAAGTGACTTCATTTCACACTATGTCCTCCTCGCTTCCGTGCTGGCACGACAGGGCGTTAACCCTTAGAGGGACATGCTTCACAAGCCCCTGGCCAGCTCCACGCACACCAGGGCAAGAGGATCCAGGCTGTCCCCTCGACCCATCTCCTGTTATACTGATCCACGGCGAGGAAATTGAGGCTTGAAGAGGCTGAGAAAAGAACTGGCACTTTCTCACTATAATGAACTGCACAGAGAACTGCACAGAGAAAGGAGATGAAAACTCAGGGTCAGAAACTCAGGGAAATGGGGAATACAAACGATGTCAAATATAATTAATTAATTAAATAATAATTTTAAAAAAGAAATAAAACAATTTAAAAAATTTTTAAATTAAAAAAAAAAAGAAACTCGGGGAAAGCTTCCTGCAAAAGATCACCAGGCAAATCTGACAGACGATGAAGTTATTCTACACACAGGGGACAGAATGGAGAAGTACTTGGCGCTGTGCAGAACCTCCTAGGAAGCATTCTTGGGAAGCAAGAATACAGGATGGGAGGTGAACCGCAAGCGCTTGCCATGCCAAGGAGTTAGCCTGCTCCTCTGTGAGGTGAGGTGCTGCCCAGCCAGGGCAACAGGGGAGAGGCATGATGACGGCCTGTACCAACCGAAGATCGCTGCGTGGAGGGGGCGCCATGCAGAGACCCACCTCGGCAAGGATATTAATTTGCTCTTACTCTGGAACTGCTAGCCCCCCAACTAAACTTGATTTCTCGGTTAAAGAGTAGGAAAAGAAATGCACGGCACAAATAATACCATCTGCTGTGGCCTCCCAGGGGCACACGGGGTCAGGCACTGCACTGTGAAGCATCCACAGCCACTGCAGCACGAGTTTGAGTTTGATCCCTGGCCAGGGAGGGACCCACAGGGTGCAGCAGACCTCTCCTGTCTCACACGCTGCTCCCCTCAGCAGTGTGTTTCAGTCCATCTGCCTGTTCTACTCCCCACTCTGTCCCTGGTGAGTCCACTTGCCCCACATTTCTGGCCTGTACCCCAGTTCTTGCATGCATAAATAAATAAATCTTTAAAAAAATACCATCTACCAGGAACAGACCAAGAGAGCAGCAGGGTGCTGAGTACACAGACTGCCAAGGTTAAAGCCTAAGATCCTCTTCAATGGACTGTGTGACCTTGACTGTGTGACCTCTCTGTGCTTCACCACCTTTCACATGAACACTCCTAATGGCTACAGAGCATGGCTGTTTTCTGACACAGAGAGCTGAATCAACTGGCTCAGACCACACAGCAAAGAAATACTAGAACCAAGACTCAAACCTGGGCCTGCCTGGAATGCGCGGGATTGTCCCAGTCCATCCACAAAACAAAACCTAGAATCCTAAGATGTCAAACCTATCAACTCTCCAGAGATCTGTGGGGTTTCATCACCCCAAACCTCACAGCCAAGGGAAGGGCAGGGAGAAAACACCAGGACAAGGAGGGAAAGAAAAATATTTTTAAGTTTCTGCCTCTTCCTGTTTATCTATCCTCTTGATCCCAAAGCTCCTGGTAGCTGTTTGTTCAGGGAAAGTTCTGCCAAGAGTGACATCCTGCCGTTGGCTGCCCTAGACTAGCGGGCCCTGCCAGCCTGGTGCTGGGGGTGCTGAGACTCACAGTCCCGCAGACCCCTGCCAGGCCCAGGGAGGCGCCTACATAAAGGGATCTCAGCAGAAGCCAGGGGCCAGGAAGTGGAACCCCAGCCAAGGAGGTGGGCCACTGCCATCGCTTCCTCGGTGCCAGCTGGCACCCTTCAGCCCCACACTCAGCCCTCATCAGCTGCAGAGGTGATGAAAAGGATTAGAGGAAATGACTCTGAGGCTGGACTGGGCGTCCACTGCGGGTGGGATGCAAAGCAGGGGATGCGCTGTCAGGCAGACCTGGTGTCCACGCCTGGCTGGCTCATGACCTGCTGTGTGATCTTGGCCAAGCTGCTGAACTTCTCTGAGCCTAGCTCGCTCATCTGTCAAAAGAAGGCAACACCGGTACCCACTTTATGAGGATATGGTGAGGATGACATGAGACAAGATAGGTGAAGGGCTGGCTGCCTTTAAATGTGAATAAACATTATTTACTCCCACTCCCACCATCAAGCTGACTCCCTCTCTCATCCTGAAGATCTGAAAGGTCTTTCAAATGTACTACTCAAAAGAACAGTAACAGTCTTAAAAAGGGATGAAATTCTGACACATACTATGATATGGATGAGCCCAGACGACACTCTGCTAGATAATTAAGTAAGTCAGACACAAAAGGAGAAGCACTGCCTGAGTCTACTGACTACGGATGGGTGGAGGAGCTGGAGCAGGCAGATTCCCAGAGACAGTAGAAGTGTGGTTGCCACAGGCCGAAGAGGGAAACGGGGAGTTTCTTTTTAATGGACAGAGTTTGGAGAGATGAAAACCAAGAGATGCTCATGGTGGCGGTGGTTGTACAGCACTGTGAAGGGACTCAGTGCCACTAAACTGTACAATTAAAAATGATTCAAAGGGAGGGGCCTCCCTGGTGGTGCAAGGGGTTAAGGCGCAGCACTATGAAGCTATCCACAGCCACTGCAGCACGAGTTCAATCCCCGGCCAGGGAGGTGACCCACATGGCTCAGCAGGCCTCCCTTGTCTCGCCCACTGCTCCCCTCAGCAGTGTGTTTCAGTAGATCTGCCTGTTCTTCTCCCCAGTCTGTCTCTGGTGAATCTTCTCACTCGCCTACACCTCTGGCCTGCACCCCAGTTCTTGTATGCATAAATAAATAATTTTTTTTAAAAAAGTTTATGCCCTTCCCATCACCCACCAAGTCCACCTTGTAGGGTTCCTTCTACAACAAGCTTTTTGCCCCTGCCAGTTGACATGGGTAACGCCAACCCTGTCTTTTAGGGGGGCATGCCATTTCATTGCATCACAACTCATTGAACAAGCAGCTACTACGAAACAGTCGTGCCAACTAGATGATGCCGTCCGGGCCCTCTAGGAACAGACATTCCAAAAGGAGAGGAAAAGAGAAGGAAGGAGGAGGGAGGGGTCCACAAAGAAATACAATAATGACACACTGAGTACACTGACAGGCGATACCAGGGGCTGAGACGCGATAGGAGAAGGACACAGATTTAGCTCCGAGAGTGGCAGGAAGGTTGTGCCGGCAGCTGCAGGGCAGGCAGCTTTCAGCCTTGTGAAAGGGCACATTGCGCAGTCGGCCCAAGGCAAATGCCGAGGAGGGTCAGAAGGGGAACTGAAAGCAGACTGTGCAGTCTCCAGCACCGGGCCACGAAATCCCTGAGCTCAGCCTCACATCCTGACAGTGTTACTTCTTTGGGACAGACCACCAGATTTGGACTGCTCAAGCCAAAAACGTGTGCGTTTTTAAAACTATAATAAATACTGCCACATCAGCTTCCCAAATGTTGCAGCATTTCGCACAGCAACCAGAACTGCTTATGAGGACTGGTTTCCCCACATCCTCACTGGTTCAAGAAGTCATCGACAGGGTCTCTCCGGTGGTACAGGGGTTAAGCACCGCACTAGGAAGCATCCGCAGCCACTGCAGCGCCAGTTCAATCCCTGGCCTGGGAGCTGAACCACATGGTGCAGCAGATCTCTCCTGTCTCACTGCTCCACTCAGCAGAGTATTTCAGTCGATCTGCCTGTTCTGCTCCCCACTCTGTCTCTGGTGAGTTCTCTCATCACCCACACCTCTGGTCTATACCCCAGTTCTTACATGCATAAAGAAATCCTAAAAAAAAAAGAAGAAGAAGAAAAGAGAAGTCATCAGTCTTCATTTTTGCCATATGGAAGCTCTCCACAGCCAGCTCATAGGTTGGGATACAGTTCCTCCTCCTCAGGATGCGGTAAGGTCTAGCACTGAGCCGCAGCACCAAGCAGGGTGTGCGCTCAACAAACGAGGACAGCTGTCACCATCAGGAGGTACTTGCCAGTTCCGTAAATACCACGCTAATAGCAGAACACCTAAGTGGAGCTCTGATTGCTCAAACCCACAAGAGAATGAGGTGGGAATGAGGTCTCAGCAGAAGAACGCTGAGCAGGGAGCCAAGACTAGGTTCAAGTCAACCATCGTAAGAGTCAGTTTCCTCACCTATAAAATGACCTAACTCAAGTCTTCGCATACAGTCATTCTACAAACATTCTGCAGCACCTACTACGTGAGAGGCATTGTTCTAGGAGCTGCCTTGTGCAAGCTAGCAGGGAACACAGAAACGAGGCATATCAGTAAACATTTAATGTACCAGAAAGTGAAAGTGAGAAAAAAGAAAATATTAGACGGGGTCCACGGAGACTCTACATTCGGGAAAAGACCTAAAGGACGTGACAAGCAAGCTATATGGCTCTCTGAAGAAACGGCCTCCCAGGTTGAGGGGACAGTCTGTGCAAGGGCCCAGTGTGGCAAAGGAAGCCTGAGGCAGCCAGTCTGGCCTCAAGGTGTGGGAGCAGGTGGGTAGTGGCTGGGAGGCCACAGAAAGGACATTGGCTTTCACTGTGGACAGATGGGCGGCCCCTGGGAGGCCTGGAGCAGAGAAGTGCCCTGGGGAACGTGTCCATTCTAAGAGGACCCTGTGGCTGCGGTTAAAAGGCCCACTGGGTGGGGAGAAGTCACCGGTCTGTGCAGAGCCTCCGGCTGTAGTGCAAGTGATGCTGAAGGCTGGGGCTGGGAAGGGCAGGAAGAAAAAGGACCCACTGACAGTGAAGCCACAGCACTTGGCCGACGCGTCCTTCCTGAGTGAGAGAGAGAGAGGCCACCCAGGAGGGACCGGGATTCCAGGCAGTGCTGCAGACTCCGCGTTCTCTCCAGCTGAAAACACACAGTTCTGACTCCATGGCTGTCTGCTTTGGGCTCCATGAGATTTTTTTTTAATTGGAATTCTGCTCACTTATTACAAAATTCGCCTTTTTAAAGCAATTCGGGGGCCTCCCCAGTGGCGCAAAGGGTTAAGTCTCAGCAATATGAAGCATCCGCAGCCACTGAAGCACAAGTTCGATCACCAGCCAGGGAGGGGACCTGCATGACACAGCAGACCTCTCCTGCCTTGCCCGCTGCTCCCCTCAGTGGTGTATTTCAGTCCATCTGCCTGTCTGCTCCCCACTCTGTCTCTGGTGAATCCTCTCATCCGCTAAACCTCTGGCATACACCCCAGTTCTCGTATGCATAAACAAAACTTTAAAAAAATGAAGTATACAATTCAGTGGCATTTTGGACATTCACAGAATTGTACAAAATGTCAAGCACAATCATCACACGACCCAGCTATTCCAAGCCTAGGTTTTGAATTGAAAACAAGTGTGTACGCCCATGACCACAGCAGTACTGTCCACAAAAGCCAAAAGATACAAAACCACCCAAATGCTCATCAACCCTAAATGTGGTATGTCCATACAATGGGTTAGTATTCAGCTATAGGAAAAGAATGAAGCACTGCCACATGCTACAGGACATCTGAACCTTGATAACTTTCAGGAGAAAGAATCCAAGCACAAAAAGTCACATATTGTATGATTCCATCTGTGAGAAATATCCAGAACAGGTAAGTCCTTAGAAACAGAATGTAGATTAGTGGTTACCGGGACATGGGAAGAAAGGGGGCAATCAAGAACCACTGATGAATAACAAGGGGGTTGCTCTGGGATGATGGGAATGTTCTGGATGTTCAACATCACCACCCGAAGACAGGCAAGCCAAGTACAATGAGATACCACCGCAGGTCCCTTGGCATGGATTTACTAATTAAAAAAAAAAAAAAAAAGCAGAGGGGAGGATGCAGAAACTAGAATCCTTGCAAACCTTTAGCAGGAATGTAAAGTGGGCAACCCCAGTGGAAAACAACACAGGTTTCTCCAAAAAATAAAAATAGAACCACCATATGATCTAGTAATCCCAACTTTGGGTATTTATCCAAAAGACCTGAAAGCAGAGTCTGGAAGAGATACTTGTATCCCCATATTCACTGCACTATTCATAATAGCCAAGAGGTGGAATGAACCTGAAAGCTCACTGAAAAATGAGTGAGTTAAGAGAACACGGTATATGGAATATACCAAAGAAGGAATACCAATTAGCCTTTAAAAAGGAGGAAATCTGTAACACACTACAATATGAATGAGGCTTGAAAAAACGAGATTGAGTGGAATAGTCACAAGAAGACTAATCCACACGATTCCATTATGCAAGGTTATCTAAGTACAGCCACACTGCACAGACTGGGAGTTCAGTTCCAGACGACTGCCTTGGAGCAAGTACAGGAATAAAGTGAGTCGCACAAATTTTTTGCTTTCCCACTGTCTGTAAAATTATGTTAATCCTATGCTGTAGGAAGTGATGCTGAGTGTGTCTATTAAGTGTGTCATAGCACCATAGCTTTAAAAAGGTACATAGCTTTTAAAAGCTGGATGTGGGCCTCCCCGGTGGCGCAGTGGGTTAAGCAACACACTATGAAGCAAACCGCAGCCACTGCAGCACGAGTTCGATCCCTGCTGCCGGCCAGGGAGG
>JAGFMF010012105.1:1902658-1932471 GCA_019455555.1 Galemys pyrenaicus
GGCCAGGGAGGGGACCCACATGGCACAGCAGACCTCTCCTGCCTCGCCTGCTGCTCCCCTCAGCAGTGTACTTCTGTTGATCTGCCTGTTCTGCTCCCCATTCTGTCTCTGATAAATCCTCTAACTGCCTGTACTTCCAGCCTACACCCTGGTTCTTCTACTCAAAACTAAATAAAAATTTAAAAAGAAAGAAATATTTTAAAAAAAGATTTGGAATTAGATGGAGGTTCTAGGTGTACAACATTGTGAATGTATTAAATACCACTGAATCACACACTGTCAAATAATTTTGTTATGTAAGTTTCACCTCATTTTTTTCAAAAGATTTATTTATTTATTCATGCAAGAACTAGGGTACAGGCCAGAGGTGCAAGGGATGAGAGGACTCACCAGAGACAGCGTGGGGAGCAGAACAGGCAGATGGACTGAAACACACAGCTGAGGGGAACAGCGGGCCAGGCAGGAGAGGTCTGCTGTGCCATGGGGGTCACCCCCCTGGCCAGGGATCAAACTCCGTGCTGCAGTGGCTGCGGATGCATCATAGTGTGGTGCTTAACCCTTTGCACCACCAGGGAGGTCCCCTCACCTCACTTTTTTTTTTATTAGATTTATTTAATTGTATTTGACAACATTTGTAGTTCCCAGGGAGTTCCCAGCACCATTTCACCGTGCACCATCACCTCAGACCCTTGTGCTCTTTATGCCCTCCTCCCCGTCTTTGCCCTCCCCTCACCTCACATTTTAACTTAAGAAGCAACAAGAGCATATCCCGGGTTATCCCCAGGCCATCTCATAAGCAAGCTATTCCATGCAATTTGGGGCTCACATGTGCTCCTGTGTTTACAATCCAGTTCCTTCCCTGTGTGCCAAATGACAGCACCACACAGCACAAACAAAGCTTGTGGTTCACATAGGAAAGGGGGTGGGGGGGAGAACTGAGCCCCCTTCCCCCATCGCCCCCATTGCCCACAGCGGCCTGGAGGTGCTGCCAGTGCAAAGGCCCAGCCTCTTAGCACCGGCACCAGAGCAATGTCAAGAACACCTGCGCGAACAGAGCAAAGTCTATCTCTGTCTGTGCCAAATTCCTGATTTCCACGCAAAGTGGGTTTCAGAGCCACTAGATGCAATTTTCAATAACGCCACTGTTCTGCCCTTATCTCTCATCAAACAAGCCCACTTTCCATGTCTCAAGTGATGTTCTACTAAAACAGGCATTTCAGGATTACTCACCGGCAGTTGGGCTCAAATGTATAAGTGATAAGAATCACTCCAGACCACTCAGTCACGCCAGTGTTATTAAGGCCACTGCGCAGCCAATGCAGACACAGGCCTGGAAAACAAGATGTGTAGCTGCCACCAGTCACCCGACGCTGGCCATTTTCTTGCACTTTCCACACTTCTGATGAATCAACACCTTTCACTTGAAATGGGTTGACTTCCTGATCTGATTAGCATTTCATGCCTGTCGGACTAAGGAAGTCAAGGCACTTACACTTAGCTTTATATCTGTATGCATGTTAAGTTACATTTTAACGAGACCATGTAAATCCACAAGTGGAGCTTTTTTTCCCTCCCTTTAAAAGGGAGCCCACAGCGCCTCCCTGGTGGCGCAGTGGGTTAAGCAACGCACTATGAAGCAAATCGCAGCCACTGCAGCACGAGTTCAATCCCTGCTGCCGGCCAGGCGGGGGATATGGAGCAGTGGACCTCTCCTGCTGTGCCCGCTGCTCCCCTCAGCAGTGTACTTCCATTGATCTGCCTGTTCTGCTCCCCCCGCTCTCTGTGGTGAATCCTCTCACCCCCCCACACACACCTCTGGCCTGTACCCCAGTGCTTATATGCATAAATAAATAAATCTTTAAAAAAAATAAAAATAAAAAAAAATAAAATAAAAGGGAGCCCACAGAAAACCATATGCTGTGTGATTCTGTTTGTAGGAAATATCCAGGACAAGCAAATTTTCAGAGACAGAAAGAGGATTCGTGGGCTGGGGTGCGACGTGATGACTAACGGGTGAGGGAATCGCTACGGAATGGCACGCGGAGCTGTGCCCTGCATGGCATATGGATTGGATCTCCTTAAAGCTAGTCAAAAAGGCATCAGCAGCACTAAGCTGGCGCTGGCACAGAGCAACCAACAAACCCACCAACTGATTGCTTCTCCTCCCTCTGCGCGGTCCCGGGGCTCGGAGAAGGAACTGAGATGAAACCCTAAGTCACAAGACAAGCCCGCCCTAGTGAGGAGAGCGCTGCCCTGGAACACCACAATGCAGGATTCCTAGCTCACTGACCCACTTCATACAGCAGCAGTAAACCACCACTGGAGGTGATTAAATTAGGAACAACTTAAACTTAAAAACAAACACAGTCAATGGTCAAGTGTGCAGGAAAGGTGAGTCATTTTCTTTTTTTTTTTTTAAAGATTTGTATTTATTTATGCATACAAGCACTGGGGTACAGGCCAGAGGTGTGGGGGGGTGAGAGGATTCACCACAGAGAGCAGGGAGCAGAACAGGCAGATCAACGGAAGTACACTGCTGAGGGGAGCAGCGGGCACAGCAGGAGAGGTCTGCCGCGCCATGTGGGTCCCCTCCCTGGCCACCAGCAGGGATTGAACTTGTGCTGCAGTGGCTGCGGCTTGCTTCATAGTGCGTTGCTTAACCCACTGCGCCACCAGGGAGGCCCAAGGTGAGTCATTTTCTTATCCGTAGCAAGGTGGAGGAAAAGCAGCCTGAAGATGCAGATCAAAGGCCTGGGGACCAGCTGGCCAGGGTCAGCGGAGGACAAGCAGCTCCTTTCTTCAGGGGACGCAGACATCCCCACCTTCCACCCACACACAGGGGCACAGGGCTTGTATCAAGTTGATCCTCAAGTGCTGCCTGAAAGAGCTTCAGCAAGGGGCAGCTTCCCTAACAAAGAGGCCTCAAGGGCCTCCTCCTGTCCTCCAACCAACGGCCCTCTCCGGAGGCCCATCCCTTGCAGCGGCAAATCTCAGAACCTGGAAGGGGAAGCCGGCTACTGGAGGGCAGGTAGCGTGAAGCAAGTGGGGTGACCTCCACCCAAACACGCAGCTTCCAACCCAGCCCAGGGTGGTCAGGTGTATCTGTTTTAATGCCTCCCTCCTCCAGAAACCTGCTCTGACTTGGCCACCTCCAAGAAGACTTCGCCTCCTCAAAGCCCCACAGGGCCCCAGCTGGGCCAAGAAGGCCTCCTCTCGCCCTGGGCTCAGGAGCGCGGCTCGGGGCAGTGTGCACAGAACTCGATGGCGGAGGTGGGGTCAGCCCACGATGAGGGCGCAGAGAAAAGCAGGACCCAGCGCCGCCAACCACAGAATCCCATTTGGAGCTCCAAGTCAAAAACCACACAAATTCACTTAGAGGCACAGAAAAAAAGACCGAGGACCAGTCAGCAAACAGTCGACGGCGTTCTGTCTGGAGAACAGAGGAAGGAGTGGGGAGGAGACTTTGTTTTACTCTCTCTATGAAGCTGCTACTTCCATCTCTCATAAAAATAAGTACTTTTCAAATTTCTTATAATTATTTATTTATGCATACGAGAACGGGGAGGCCAGAGGTGTGGGGGGTGAGAGGACTCCCCAGAGTCAGAATGGAGACTAGAACAGACTGACAAAATACATCGCGGAGGGGAGCAGCAGGCGAGGGAGGAGAGGTCTGCTGTGCCACGAGGGTCCCCTCCCAGGCCCGGGAATGAACTACTGCAGTGGCTACGGATGCTCCATAGTGCGGAAAGGAGGTGAGTGGGCCTGGGACCGGGCTAGGTGTAGCAACTCACTAAAACGGAGCATGAGGAACTTTCTGGGGACTGGAAGTGGTCTCCACTCGCCTGGGTGGTGGCTGCAAGTCCAGGATTTACGAATACCCATCAGCTGTAGACTCACCACACGTGATTTTATCATAAAAAAGGGGGGGTGGTTTTAAGGTAGAAGAGGGAGTAACTGCTTAATGGCTGAGGGGTTTTCCTCTGGGTTGATGAAAGTATTTTGGAACTTGGCAGATGTTGATGATGGCAAGTAGTGAATACACTAAAAGTGAGTTGTGAATTTCAGCACAATTTTTACAAAAAATAATTTAAGGAAGATGGGGAAAAAGTTGTCCATTTTGCAGATGACAAAACTGGGCTCAGAGGAAGCAGTCAGCTGCCAGGAGGGGGCTCACCCACCAGTGCCTCAGGCCAGCACAGAGCCCAGCAGAGGAGAGAGTCGCTCTTCACCAACTACCGCCCCTTCTCCTCCTGCTCCCCACCCCCGCTACCTCTGGGGTCCTCTCTCTGGGACATTTGGAAACCAGAGCTCCCCCACAGACCTGGAAGGAGCAGGCAGAGTAACACCTGCAGGAGACCCCAGAGCCATGAGCCCCATCAACAGACAAAAAGCCACATCCAGTAAGAAGTCTAGAGTCCCAGTTGAAAATTGTGGGGTCCCAGGAAGGGCTGGCAGGCCCATCTGGAAAACGGGGGAACAGCAAAAATGATTCCTAAAAGAGGAGAGGGAGGCCTGGAGTTCCAGCAGACCTCCAGCTTCCATGCCCTGCCGGGGAAGCCAGGGCGGCCTCGGGACCCAGAGAGGCAGGCACCCAGGTCTTGCCCGCTGGCCCAGAGCGCTGCGGGTGGCTGCCCTCCCCAGATCCGGAGATCTGCTCAAGTCCTCTAAACACCAGTGTCACCTCTGCATCTCTGCTTTTCTGCTTGGGAAGCCTCCCCTCCTCTTGCAAACTCTTAGCTGTCCTTCAAAGCCCACCTCAAGTGGCACTCTGCCCTGGGCAAGCAGTTCCTCCCTCCAGACACAGGGGAAGTTGCAGGCTGATCTACCCCCAGGCCAGAAACCAGGAACCGGGAACCTAGGCCCTGCCCTAGGCCCCAGGACGGCTGGTCGACCCAGCTCTGGCACCAATGCGGCTGGTCAACCCCAGCTTAAGAATGGGGGAACCCATTGCCTCCTGACAAGGGCCAAGCTCACTCACCTTGGTCCCCTGCACCTCATAGTGAACCCAGGGCCAGGCAAGGTCAGGGTTCTGAACAACCAAGATGCCATCCCAGTGCCTTGCCACCTTCAGGCACGATGCAAGCAATACAGGCACCCTGGCCCCTCTGGCTCCACAGCCCCCCCCCACCCCGCTGAGAGAACAGCAACCTCATTGACAACAGCAGCACCTAATGCTCAGGGAGCAGTTACTAGAGCCTCCCACTCCCCAAGGTCTCTCCAGGCACCATCTCCTTCCATCCAGGGCATCCTTATAAGACAGGAAAGTTAATCCGTTACACAAGAGAACCAAGCACTGTGAGCTGTCCGGAGGCACAGAGCTGGGGAGGTGGGAGCTGAAACCCTGCCAGCCCCTGGTGGCGTGTCCCAGAGCAGGTGTTCTCAGTCACGACTGGTCCATGGGGAGCATGGTCCGTGGGGAGCAGTCATCAAGACGAGCTCTGAGTGGGAGAGGAATGCTGAGATTTCTAAAGCCGATGCTCCCCAGGCCTCCTCTTTCCCCAGGTCCCTGCCAAAGACCCCAAAGAACAGCAGGGCCTCCTCCCAGCCCGGGTCTGCTGCTCCCGGGCCCATCCCATGCTGAGTGCCAGTTATAGGACACATAAAAGGCCCATCTGCAAGAGCCTTGGCCCGGACAGGGAGGCGCACAGCTGCCCGCTGGGAGGCAGAGCCATGATTTGGGGCTATTCTTAGCAAACCACTGGCTCCCCTCCCAGAGGCCCGGCAGGCAGCAGGCTCCAGCTTCCACACACCCTGCCTGCCATTACCCTGCACAGTGGTCCCTTGGGGCTAAGAGGTGGCTGGTGGGCAGAGGGTGAAGACAAAACCCTCTCGCTTTCAAAGCAGAAGCGCCTGCCTCCCAGCCCTCCCCGGGCCAGGGACAGTTGCTGCTGGAGCAGCCCTAAAGAGTGCTGGCCCTGGGGGAAGGCACCACCGCCTCCCACTGATTATCTCAAATTTAACCCCTGCAACACCTCCAAGGGCTCAGGGTGACTGGCCCCATTTGAAGAAGAGTTTCATCTTTTTAAAGATCAATTAGGACATTAAGTAACTTGCCCACAGTCACACGGGGAATAGGTCTGAGCTTTGTGCAGACTCTGGGCTGGCCTCCAATCTCCAGGTTGGGCAAAAGAGAGGTAACCACAACCATAAGGAGGAGGGCCCCTCCTTGCTTAGGTGCAGGGCTTGGGGCCGTGGGTTCACACCAGAGGGCCATGACCTCACCAAAGGCCCCACTGCATAAGCACCCACGGGTTGAACCCTGCCAGGTTCTTCCCCTGTCCCAGCCTCACTCTGGAAGCCACAGACTCAAAGGTTCAAAGGGCCCCTGCTGGTGCTTAAGGCATGCACCCAGACTGGTGATGCAGGGAGGGGGGGTCAGCTGAGTGAAACAGACAATACTTAGCACCTTGGGGTCTTCAAACCCCAAAGTGGGAGTCCAGAAATGAAGGTATGCCACAGCACACCACCACCCCACACAGGACAATCTCCGGGTACTGCTGCCACAGGGGAAAATGTAACAGTGCCCCTCCCAAACTACATCTCAGTCCCCTATTCAGTCCGCATCCTGGACACCGCTGTCGGGAGAGGCAGCCTTCTATGCCCAGGAACCCAGAGCCAATTCCACATGTGCTCAGGTGTTCAAGCCACCTTGTGGGGTCTTGCATCTGTGAACATCAGTTCACATCCCTGTCTGCACACCAGCGCGTGCATCCACGTCTTCCCACGTCCACGTCTCCCTTCCGCGTGGCCTCAAATCCTGCGGATGCTGCAGATGTCTATATGGTGTCTGTGGCCCATGTGTGGCCCACGTACCTGTGTCCATATGTCTGTCCCTGAGTGTAGCCGCGGCTTCCTGCGTCTATCTTCATGCCTGTCTGTATTCAGATATTCTTTGTCTCTCCTGGACTCGACCATGACCTGAGTGTGCACATGTTTCTGCCCACAGCAACATCCCCACCTGTGCCCAGCTGGCCCTGCGTGTGCCAACTGTCTGGAGGCAGGCAAGTGTGTTCATCAAGTGTTCTCAGAGCTGGCCAAGGGTTGAGGGATGAGCTCAGTACTCCCCTGCACTCCCAAATCAGCGCCCAAGCCACAGGCATGAGCACACTGCCATCTCTGCAGAGTAGCCCAGAAAAGCAGAAACCTCCCAGGGATAATGGGAGAGGCGCAGAACCCAGACACCATGAACCACAGAGGTGAGGTCAGTGCTGCCCCAGGTGCCACTTACCTCAGGCCAGCCCTGCCTGCCGACCTCAAACACCGATGACCAGCTGACCAGTGAAGAGGGGTGCGCCTGTCTGCATTCCAGGAAACAGTGTCAGACGACAGGCCTCCAGCCTCCCAAACTCATCCCAGCCCCCAGGGACAGAGGTTCTTAGACAGGAAGTATGGACTTCCTCTCCCGTGGTCTCCGATCTCCTATAGGGCAGGATCTAGACCCAGGAGTCCTCAGGAGGCCCAGGGCAACTGCGAGAGTCACATACTCAGCCTGACCCAGAAACCAAATGGTTTCCTCAGAAATCCACTAGCAGGGAAACACATAAGCACAACCCGGGGAGGGCTGGGGGCCCCTACCCACGAGAGAGTCTCAGCCCCTGGCTGTTCCCTGTCACTGAGGTGGTGAGGAGCTCTAATGAACAACAAGAAAATAAAGAAGGATGGGTGTGGGGCTAGAGCTTTTTAAATACATTTCCAAGATGCATGACAACTAGCTCCCAGCAACCACAGCGATCGCAGTCTATGTCGCTCACTTAGTAATTAATCACAGCAGCTTCTTGGCATTGCCACTATTATCACTAGTCCAGGGTTGGCATCAAAACCCCTATCAGCAAACTTTTTGTATGTTTATGTCTCCACCCGTGGGTTCAGCCACCTGAGGACAGAGCTCTTCCACAACTCCCATCCTCTCCAGTGGAGCCCTCTCCGGTGCCTGGTATTTAAGAGGCGCTGGACCAAGGGGTCTGGCTCTGCACAGAAGCCAGAAGCTGGTGCCTGCACTCCCGGCTGGAAGAACAGAGAAGCACAGAAGCTTCTAACTCAGAAAGCTTTTCTTCCACTCCAGACTCCCCAAAGATAAGAACCATGTTCCAATCATCCTGGCCATTGTGGGCAGACACCCACAAGCCACACTGCCCCCCACCCCCACCCCCCAGGAAGAAGGCAGATGGGCCCAGAATCAAAGCCTACGCCGCCGCCGCCGCCGGGACCTCTGTGCTCTTCTCTGTGCCAAGGGCTCCAAGCCCTCTAAAGATGAGCCCAGGCTCCGCGAGCCGTTTTCCTCCATCCAACTTCGCAGAAAGCCCCAGGCCTAGTTATGAAGAGTGGAGCTGTGGCCAGTCCAGGCTACCCCAGTCCGGGGAAAACCCCGGGGGCGGGTAGCCCAGAGTCCAAATACAGAATGACTCAATAACTGCTCGCTGTGCAACAGTGCGGTCCGGCTTCTCCCACCCGCACGGATCCCGTGGAGCTGGGGTCCGGATCGCCTCTCCAGGAAGCCCAAGGCGCGCGTTCCCGGGAAAAGGGAGCGGGTGGTCAGCAGTCCCTGGCTCAGGGGCCCCAGAGGACTGCCGGGTCTGCCCTCCCCTCGCCCGCCCAGGGTCAGAACGTGTCGGTACCTGCCAGCCCACGGCTCCGCGGTGCATCCGCGCTCCTGCAGCCGGCGCGCTGCGCCCGGGCTGCGGGCGCCAAGTCAGGCAAGAACGGGGTGCGCCCAGCGCGGGCTCTGGCTCGCTCCTCCCTACTTCTCAAGCCCATCCGTGGGCAAGGAAGGCTCCGGAGGCGGGCAGGCCAGGCAAGAAGAAGCGAGGCCAAGGGAGCGGGAGCCGTGCTCGCGGACAGTAGAGGCAGCGCGCCCCAGCCCCAGCGCGCCGCGCGGATCCCAGCGCCCCGCGTCCCCCACGCCGAGGGGCGGACCCGACTGGGCCGCCAATCACCGCGGCCGCCGCAGCCGGGCCAGCGGGAACCAGGGTCCCAGTCACCAAGGGGGCGGGGGGCTCGGATTTAAAGACACACTCACCCAAACCGCGCCCGGATTGGCATCCCAGAACCGTGAGTCCCGGGCGGCTAGCCCCACCTTCCCCGGCCTCGCTTCCTCCCTCCGCCGGCCCACCCTCAAAAGTTTGGGGCGGGGGAGACTGCCTGGGAAGCTAGTTCCTCGTCCCAGGTCATTAGCTCGCCTCGTCCTGGAAGATGCCCAAACCCTACTTCCAGCCTCCCTGATTGGAGAAAGAAGCGAATACTCTCTGGAGCCACATACCCCATCCCCGATTCCAACTCGCATCGAGATTCCTGCGCCGCTCTGTTTTTTAAAACCAGACTGATCTTTGGCGAAACTGAGACGAGTATCCAGGCTCCGGAACCAGTTTTACTATGCTGTGCAACCCGAGATGAGCGATTGCCCTCTCTGAGCCCCAGTCACTCCAAGTGCCAAAGGGCGCGTCTTAAAGAGCAGAATGTCCGCAGACTGTTCCCCCAAGCTCTTGACATCCAAGGAAACACGTCCCTAGTGGCAACCGCCCCCAGAGAAAATGGAAGAGCTGGGTGGAGACTTAGGAAGAGGAGAGTTCCCTCTGCCCCACCCTGGCTCCGGAGGTGACAGAGGGTGCCTGTCCCTGACTTCAGCACTGCTCTCTTCTGTCAGAAACCCCTGAGGCCCACACTTGGCCACAACGCCCCCTGATACACACATGCGTTCACTCTTTCAGTGCGCTTCCTCTCCCGGGACCTGCTTTGTTGTGTTTGGTGAGTCACTTCCTCTGTCTCTCTGATCTACACTGGGAAATCCTTCCTCACCTGTCATTACCTGCCTCCTCCCCTATTAGGGCTGGAATGGGAGATGGTCTAGCCCTAACCCCAGCTCCCCAGGATCAAGGCAGCGCAGGCCTCTGCCCAAAGTCTTGCCAGAGGGCTCTGGGCTGGGAGAGGGGCCCAGAGGCCACGTCCCCGCTGTGGCCTGAGACTAAACAAGGACCAGAGGAATGGCCGTCACTTGACTGCTCTGACCAGGCGTCCAGCTAGTTCTCAAGGTCTTCACCTGGAGGATTCCATGAGGTAAATAGCTTTGTGGTCCCTGTATTAATGGGTGAAGAAAGTGAGGTCCAGAAGATTTGGACTCAACTATAAGTCACATCCTACCCTACTGAGGTGCAAGGAGGAGTTGAGAAGCAGAGAACATCCAGGAAGGCCTTGGGAGCAGACCTCATAGTTTACTGCGCAAACATACGTATCCCTGCATGCATGTGCACACATGCTCCCCAGCCCTTGCCATCCGCAGGCCTGGTTGTCAGCCTCTCTAAACGAAGCTCCCAGAGGACCAAATTCTGGACCTGAGCTGTCTCTCAGCCCTTGATGCAGTGCCTGACACGTGTTATTCACTCATTTTGTATTCACCATGCGCAGAGTAAGTATTCTTGTTGGATCCAGGAGAAAAGCCCAAGGAAATGATGTCCCGAGGAGAGCCTACAGTCTTGGGGCCCCTACAGTTCCTGGACTGGACTGGTAGGGCCCAGAGCAGTGGCCTGGGGGATTGGCCACAGACAGAATCCAGACCACAGTGTTCACCCCCAGGCTCCCAAGTTTCTGCCAAGTCCCTGCTCAGAGCTGCCAGTCCTGTATCCCTGGCTGCCTGCTCGCCATGGGGCTGCAGGCCCCCCCAAACACTAGAAAGCCTTCAGACCAGCTTCACACTGCCCTGGCTGCCCTGGACTTAGAAGGGGGTGGGGATGAATGTTGAAGGAGAGAAGAAGAGACACAGGGCAACCCTAGTTCTACCTACGAGAACACTCTGCACTCTCTTCGCAGCCCCAGAGAGGGGAGAAGAATCATTTGGTTCAACTCTTTCAAACTGGGGCTCAAAATGTGTGCACGTGCATGCAGGAATATGTGCGTGGTTGCGCAGTAAACTATGAGGTCTGCTCCCAAGGCCCTCCTGGACTGCAGAAGCTACCAGAGAAGTCTAGAAACTCAGAGCAGAGGCCCAAAAGTACCCTGAGGAAGGATCCAGGCTCCCAGAACCAACCTCGAGACCTACTTCCACTCTGCAGGCACCCCCACCAGCACCCCACATCCCACAGTACAAGTACCCAAGAGATCACCTTGTCATCTACAGAATGCCAGGGCCCTGTGGATGGCCCTGCACAAGTGTGCTTGTGTGTGAACACACGTGCTTACATATACATGTGCTTGTGCTGCTCGTGTGTGAACTCTTGTTTGCAGAGATGTGAATCTGTTGTCAGCGTTGGTGACGTGTCCACTGGGGATTGGTGTGTGTGATACACGTACAAACTAACCCAGTCCCAAGACAGACAAGCTGCCCCTGCAAAGAACAACGGAAAACCCTGTTCCTCACAATTCCAGGAGACTTGCCTCTGGCTGCCCACGCAAGCAAGGGGCTCGCCATCCTAGAGAGAGCACCCACAGATTGTGGAGAAGCATAGATTGTGAGAACCCCGAAGCCCACATGGGAACACTCGAGTCAGGAATTATTCCCTGACTGGCACCAATGACTCACCAGATGAGATGTGACAGAAACAGGCCCTATTGCTCTTCTCTGCTCCTCAGTCGGTGCTGAGGCCACCACAGGCTGGGGGACACTGGGCCAGAGGAATGGACAATGTCAGGGCCAGTCTGGACCTGATCCTACAGCCATGTTACTGCTAAGAACCAGGACCCACGTGGCCTCCAGAGCGGGTGTCTTGGGGTTAAGGCTTCCACCTGAGTCCGCAGTCTCTGGGCGTCAGGTCACTCATGTCTGCTGCCTGAATCCTGACACAGACCTGTCCCCCACGCTGGCTGCCTCTGGGTCCCAGCTCCGGCCGCCTGCCCTTCCAGGTCCGCTGCCCACCCCCAGCACTCCTAAGCGGGCCCAGCTGTGTGCAGTCCAGGGCTTGGAGCCGCACACTCTGCCCTGGAACTAGCCGCGGGACCCTCATCACTGGGTGACTCCTACCCTGGAACGCACCACATTTCCCAAATCTTACTTTCCTCCATTATAAAATGGTTTGAAGAGCAGTTCCTGCCTCTCGGGAATGTCTGGGGGAATTGAGTACCCAGCACTCAGCCAGAGGTCACCTGTGGTGACACCTTTGTTACTATTATTGCCAGACAAGCACCAACTCTGACCAGCCTTGAACCAGCAAGGGTAGGGAGCTCTTCAAGGCTGAGGCCAGGTTCCACCTCTCCAGGCAGTCTTCCCTGTTCACAGCATCCTTGTCTGCTCTGGACTCATTTCCTTCACCTCTTTGCAGTATGGGACCTAAGCACTCTTGCCTGGCACAAAATGCATTTTCAATATTTGGCACCATGGGGTCTTCCTCGTGGCACTGGGGGTTAAGTCACTGCACTATGAAGCATCCGCAGCTACTGTAGCACGAGTTCGTTCGATCCCCGGCCAGGGAGTTGACGCACATGGCGCAGCAGACCTCTCCTGTATTGTCCATTGCTTCCCTCAGCAGTGTATTTCAGTCAATACGCCCGTTCTGTCACCCACTCTGTCTCTGGTGAATCTTCTCACCCCCCACACCTCTGGCCTGTACCCCAGTTCTTGCATGTATAAACAAATCTTTAAAAAATAATAATAATTGGCATCATAATAATCAGCAAGATTATTCATTTTGGCTGTCTCCTCCTTGAGGTCTAGCTTGAGGATAACATCTCCCACCTCCCAAAATAACACCCTAGGTTCAGATTTTGACTGAGAAAAATAAGTAAGAAATACATTTTTTTAAGATTTATTTATTTATGCATACAAGCACTGGGGTACAGGCCAGAATCGCGGGAGGTGAGAGGATTCACCAGACAGAGCGGGGAGCAGAACAGGCAGACCGACAGAAACACACTGCTGAGGGGAGCAGCAGGCAAGGCAGGTGAGGTCTGCTGCGTCATGTGGGTCCCCTCCCTGGCTGAAGCAGGGATCGAACTCATGCTGCAGTGGCTGCGGTTTGCTTCAAAGTGCGTTGCTTAACCCACTGCGCCACCAGGGAGGCCAAGAAATACATTTTGTACTGAGACCACCACCTACCTGGGACATGAATGTTTATCGTTCGAAAAATGCTTGACCATTACTGTGGTGATGCACTCCGATGCTTCCTAATCTATCTCGTCCTGTTTCCTTTTGCTCCTGTTGAATTCACAGCACAAAATTCATTGAATCATGTGAAAACACTGCACTAGATGAATGATGAGATCCCTGAGACAAGGGGGACCCCCCCTTCCTTCCCCAGCACACTCAGTGCTCACGCAAGAGCACCCTGGACATGAGGGAGGACGGTGACGCTGTCCTCAGACCCACCCATCAAGTACGACAAGGAGAGTGCTCCATCGGAAGAAGAGAGACTAGGAGGAAGGAATCCTGGCTCATTCGTCCAACAAATGCTTCCGTCAGTCAGTCGACAAACATTTACAGCATCCCAGTTATATTCCAAGTCCTTTCTAGGCCTTGAGCAGGAAGCGTAGAGCAACAGAGAAGCATGGAAAAGTACACAGAGGGGGCGGCTTTAGGAATAATGGACGGCTCTGAGCCTGGGGTAACTCTATAAAAGGGCAGCGACGATGCTTACTGACAGGTGACTGGGGCTTGGCTGGTGTGATGGGTCCACAGCGCCCCTGCACAGAACAGCTCTTATGTGCACGGCTACTAGATGGACAGCTAAGATGGGAGGGAGGGGAGTAAGTTTTAAAGAGTATGGGATTGCTCAGGGCTTCAGAGGGGGGTGTGAGGACAATGCTGAGTAGAGGGCAAGTCAGGGGCCCACGAAAGGACTGACTTGTCCCCCTGCCCAGCTCCCCCGGCCTGGCCCTTCCTGTGCTGCTCTGCAAGTTAGCAACGCCCAGTTTGAGCTGTCCTCTCTCTGAGAGCGAAGACACCAAAGAGCTAACTCCCTGCTGGCGGGGTGTCCCAGACCACACAGACACTCACGCCCCCACACCCAGCAGCCTCTCCGCCCTGTCCACACAGTCCTCCAGTCTGCACAGACTCCCAGCTCATCGGACCAAGGCTGCCCAGAATGCTGGCGCTGAACCCAGGGACGCGAAGAGGGCACGAGAGCTGAAGCCAGGGAATGCCGAGGGGTTCGGTCGTCCAGCCAGAGGAGGGAAGGCTCGCTGTCTTTGAGTCCCCGCGGGGTGGTCAGGGAGAAGTGAAGAGCCCTGTCCCAGGGGAGTCGCTCAAGCATCCGAGCTCCGTATGACAGCACCCTTTAAGCACCTACTAAGTGCCTGAGCCCAGGCTCAGGCCACAGAGATGAGCCTGAGCTCTGTGCCCCCTCAGTAGGTGTTCACTGACCCCTGAGAGAGGCAGGCAAATACGATCACTTGGAGCGATGTGTTTCCTGCAGGGGAGGCGGAACAGGGTGCTCGGGTGGGGTGGTCAGCCCACCCTTCTGCTCAGCGCAGGGTGAAAATGGATGCCCTGTGAGGTTGCTGCCAACTCGCACAACGTACAATAATTTGTTTCAACTTCTGCACCAGACAGACCTGAGACTTAATTCTAGAGCTGCCTCTTGTGAGCTGTGTGGCCCTAGGCGAACCACGTAGGCTCTCTGAGTCTCTGTTTCCACTACTATAGAGTGGGGATAGTCATACCCGCCTTGACAGAGTTCTCAGATTAAATGAACTAATGCATTTAAAGCCCTTACGAAGTAGCCACATGAAGTGAAGCTTAGTACATTATAGTCGTTGTGGGGACCATCATCAGGAGAACGCCCCAGGTGCATCACCCCGCTGCCCTCACTTCTGCCCACCCTACCCCCAGTCAGCCCTGGCAAGGCAGGGGATCCCCTGCCCCCACTGCTCCCAGAAAGGAGCTTCAAGTGGCCCTCTGCTGGGTCTCACTGCAGAATCCCAGGCCTTGGATACGGGGAATAATAAGGCAGGGGAAGGGGCTTGAGAGGGGATGCCAAGCCCTGCAGCAGGGAGAGCATCCGTCCTTGAATAAACAGGCTGCCCCTTCCCTCCCACCCCTTCTCTCCTTTAAATAACCCAGATCTGTTGTCCGGTTGTCTCCAAGCAACACCACTCAAGCTCTCAAGGATGTCTCCCTCTGACAGAGCCATTTATGAAGATGCTGCAGGGGAGGTGGGGGCAGGGCTGGGGTCGAGGGAGACACAGAGCCTGACACAGCATCCTCTGGGCTGCCGAGGGCCTTCATGTGGGGAGCTCCTGGGCCGCCCCCTCACAGGACAGGCAGGCAGAGTAAGCGCTTGCTTACCAGAAATATTCCAAAGAGAGCAAACATGCCTTGCAGGAAGGCCCGGCTCCATGATGCTTGGAACACAGGGAGCTGACGACATACTTTAGAAGGTCACCAGCCCAGGCCCAGCCTCCTAGTGCTAGTCTCGGCGCAACAGTCGCAGGTGTGAGTGATTCCCACCAGGTCAGCCATCCTCTCTGAGTCTCACAGAAGCTCAGCGCTAGAAGGTGGTTTTGATGAGGGGTGGGAGAGGAACAGGCTCACAAATCTTTTTGGTCGTATCTATCCAAATGCCACATGCACAGACTTCTCGCCTCAGCAATCCCATTCCCAGGAATTCAGCCCATAGATGCGTTTGCCCACGCACAAATTGACAGATGGACCAAGTTTTCATAGTTTGCAAGAGTGAAAGACTGGGAAGAAGCAGAAAATCTGTCACTAGAGAGATGACGGGCTAAACTATGGAACATGGAGAAATTGGGTGGCTCTTCTAGAACATGAGACAGGGCGATGCAGGACAGACAAGGACCTCTGGGGCTGGCAGCTCAGGGTCCAGGAGGGGACGTGGACAAGGACAGGCAGGACAGCACTCCCCCTGTGGGGGGCCAGCTCCGCATCCAGCTCTAGAAGAATGAGTAGGGCTCAAGGATTCCAAGCATGATAACTGCCCAGCACTGGATCCACAGCCGGGTGGGGTCAGCTGAAAACTGCATCCTGAGGAAAAGTACTAAATCGAGCTAGAATGAGATGAAAGGGAAAATAAAACGAAGTGGAGCAACGCCAGAGAAAGGCTCCACAAATACTGATGATGGTCGCAGGGGACGGATTATGGGACATCATTTACTCAACTCTGCCACTGAGGTAAGAAGGAAGGAGGGGAAAGAAGAAGGGCAGGAGCCAGGCAAGGAAATTGCAGGGCACACCGAAGTATTCTAGCACTCTGAGAGCGGCACATACACTGTATATGACACAGACACTTCACAGACAGGTTTCTTTTTACTGCAACTCACTGTGTTGCGCTTTGCTCTGTTACACTTCACAGATATTGGGCTTTTTTACAAACTGAAGGTTTATGGCAATACTTGTCAAGTAGATCTAGCTGTACCACTTTTCTAGCAACGTGCTCACGTCAAGTCTCGGTGTCATATTTAATCAAGGTATGCACATCGTTTTTACAGACATAACGCTGCTGCATACTTACTAGACTACAGGGGAGTGTAAACATAACATTGCTAGGCACTGGGAAATCACAACATTCATGTGACTCACTTTACTGCAGCTTTTGCTTCATTGCGGTGGTCTGTACCCGAACGCCCAGTATCGCCACGGTGACCTGTACCCTGAATGTCCCCAAGGACAGGGAAGAAACCAGTAACTTACATCACCTCCAGGGGCTGGGTGACCAGGGCCCCAGGCAGGAGTGATGCTTTTCACTGTGTTCTTCTTACACTTTTGAATTTATTATTATTATTTTTAAAGATTTATTTATTTACACACACAAGCACTGGGGTACAGGCCAGAGGTGTGGGGGGGTAAGAGGATTCACCACAGAGAGCGGGGAGCAGAACAGGCAGATCAACTGAAGTACACTGCTGAGGGGAGCAGCGGGCACAGCAGGAGAGGACTGCCGCGCCATGTGGGTCCCCTCCCTGGCCACCAGCAGGGATCGAACTCGTGCTGCAGTGGCTGTGGTTTGCTTCATAGTGCGTTGCTTAACCCACTGCGCCACCAGGGAGGCCCTGAATTTATTATTAAATAATAAAGAAACTTAACTCTTAGACTTAGGCCCCAGAGGGCAACCGGAACCTGGGGAGCGAAACAAACTTACCGTCCACAGCCTTTTGTGCAGCTAGAATTTTTACCTGATCACCTGTGGCATATTCTAATAATCACATCATTTTTTAAAAGATTTATTTATTTATGCATGCAAGAACCTGGGTACAGGCCAGAGGGGTGGGGGGTTCACCAGAGACAGAGCAGAGAGCAGCTCCTCACACAGCTGAGAGGAGCAGCGGGCAAGGCAGGAGAGGTCTGCTGCACCATGTGGTCCCCTCCGTGGCCGGGAGTCGAACTCGCGCTGCTATACCTCGGATGCTTCACAGTGCGGTGCTCAACCCGCTGAGCCACCAGGGAGGCCCAACCACGTCATTTTTAAGTTTGATTCTGAACATCTCATATACACACGGAAGTCGAGAACAGCACATATCCATCACCCAGATACCACATGTATCAGGATTTTGCTACACTTGCTTCATCTACCGTTTTTCTTTGTCTTTTTTCCCCCTGGCTGAAGCTTTTTTTTTTTTTTTTTCTGGCTGAAGCATTTTAAAGCAACCTCAGACATGACACCATTTCACCTCCACCCACATCAGAACATGAAAGCACGGGGCCTCCCTGGTAGTGCAGTGGGTTAAGCAACACACTATGAAGCAAACCCCAGCACGAGTTCGATCCCTGCTGCCGGCCAGGGAGGGGAACCACATGGCACAGCAGACCTCTCCTGCCTCGCCTGCTGCTGCCCTCGGCAGTGTGTTTCAGTCAGTCTGCCTGTTCTGCTCCCCACTCTGTCTCTGGTGAATCCTCCCACCACCCTGGACTCTGGCCTGTACGCCAGCTCTTGAATGCACAGATAAATAAATCTTTAAAAAAGAATATGAAAGCACAATAAATAGTTTAAAGCAACACGGTCTGAGAAACCAGCCAGGCCCAGAGGGGGTCCCCTTCTGAAATCTCCGAGGGGTGATGCTCCTTGCCTCTGCTTCGCTATTGCAAGAGAGGAGGAGCTCACTACCAGACTTAGCCTCCTTTGGCCTAATAGCAACAGAGCCTGGCTTTTCAGAAGGGACAGACACCCCACACACACCCCACATCCTCCTTCTGCTATCCTGAGAGCTGGTCCTCTCCCCAGACTCAGAAGCATAATGGCACCCCAGGCTTAGGAGGAAGGGCACTGAAGCAGGCTGCTTTGAAAGGCCCTTCCACGGCCTGGCAGGTAGAGGCAGACCTGGAGCGGGGACTCACAATTGTCCCGGGACTCACAGTTGTCCCTGGCCTGCTGTGCGTGCATCTCAAGCACCGGTGGGAGGAGAGCAAGCACTCGTTCCCAGGCTCCCCTCCAGCCCTCCTAAGCCAGATCTCCAGGGCTAGAGCCTGGGAAAGCGCCCTGGGTGGTTCTAAGTCAGCTGTCAAATGTCTGGTGTTTGGGAACCACAGGGCCAAGTGACTCAAGTCCCTTCCTGCTGCAACGGGCCAAACAGACTGTTAGCTGCCTGCCTGAGATTCTGGCCTTCCCGCCAGCCAGGGTGGGATGCAGTTCCCACCTCAGCCAGCTCCTTAAGAGTGTGCTGGCAAAGGCTCAGAGGAGCACATCCAACCCCCTAAATTCAGGGTGCTTCTGGAAGTAGGAGCAGTGGATCCTGAGATGGCATCTTGCCAGGTCTTCACTCCTACTGGGGAGGGAGCTGCTGAGAGGAAGGAGACCCTGAGCTTCTCTCAGTGCTGCATTAACTCATTGAAGCTTCTTCCAACTCCCTGAGGTCTGAGTTTCTTACCCTCCTTTAGCAGAGGAGGAACCTGAGGCCCAGAGACATAAACTAACCTACCTCCTCACCCCCACCCCACGCACACAACCAACAAAGGTCAGAGCTGGCACTCCAACCAGAAGCCTGATTTCAAAGCTCACCATTCTCTAGCCATGTCACTGGGTCATCCCCGTGCTCCAGCAACTGAGCAAGACATCTGAGGTCCCCTCTGACCTGCGCCTAAGTGTGGTTCCCCAAGGCTCTGCTTGGGAGAACCAGGACGCCCCAGGTCAGTGCATGTGTCGCTTTACACCAGGTGTCCATTCCAATCTTCTGGAAAGCAGGCATCAGGGCAAAGGTGTCTGCATAAGAGGTTTATGGAAGAAACCACCAGGCAGGCCCCCCGAGTGAAGCCCAGGCTTCTAAGCCTCCATCTAGTTCCCACCCCACCATGTCTATACTGGGCAAGACAAGGAACTCTCTGGATCTGTCTCCACATCTGTAAAAAAGGTTAAATCATCCCTTCTGTGCACATGAACGGAAGGTTCCCTCGCCAGGCTCCGTCTGTAGTGGGTAGTTAGATCCACCGCCATTCGGTGGCAGGTGACAAACTGCAGACAGCTCTGGGGCATTGTCAGAATGAGCCCTGTGGTTCTCCTTTCATGGAACATGAGGGGCAAAGGCCTCTTCGTAGGGATTTAACCCAACACCTCAACTCACCCAAGAACACTCCCCACAGTGCTCCTTGACTGGGTGTTCTCTAAGTGCTAGGTGCTGAGTTCAACTTCGTATCCCGGATCTCACTCCTCACCTCCTTAAAGCACATCCTGGTTTGACAAATGAAGAAAGGGCAGCAGTCCTGTGTTCAGCTGCCGCCTGACGGAATCACACTCCCTAGGGAGACTCCTAGGCTCACGGGCATTCAGAGGGCCTTCTTCCTCCGGCTCCTCATACAAATCGGAGGCCCACTTCCCAGGCACGCCCTCAGTCCCCAGGTGGTCCTGTCCCCCTCTCCAAACCTCCTGAGCACAAGAAACCCTACTGGAGATGGAGGGAGGAGGCTGCCTTTCAGATATTTGAGAAATGCCATGGCATGCCCCACCCCCTTCTCCTCCAGCTTAAACATCCCAGGGCTTTCAACGACTGGTGGGAAACTCCAGGCCTGGGAGAAGCCCTTAACTCTCATTCTACTGGCAGCAGCCCCTGGAGGTCTCTTTCCCAAGGGGGTCAAGAAGAGAATGAGACTGTTCTTTCTTTCAGGATTAGCACCCCCTCCTAACCTCCCGCCCCCAGGAAGCTGGCCCCCTGTTCCTTGACTTCACACCTAGCTGACATTTGACATTTTTTTTTAAGATTTATTTTCTTTTCTTTATGCAGACAAAGCTAGGGTGTAGGTCAGAGGTGCAGAGCAGGGGGTAGGATCCACCAGAGAAAGAGTGGGGAACAGAACAGGAGGATCCACTGAAGTACACTGCTGAAGGCAGCAGCAGGCGAGGCAGGAGAGGTCTGCTGCGCCATGTGGGCCAGCTCCCTGGCCAGGGATCAAACTTGTGCCGCAGTGACTGCAGATAGCTTTATAGTGCTAAGACAGTCCCTTATGCCACCAGAGAGGCCCCATGTTTGACATTTAGAAACCTGGGGACTAGTCCTCTTCTGACATTCCACCCACCCACCTAAAAACTTCACATCTCTGAAAGGGATGCAGTGCCAAGCTGCTAGGCAGGAGGCATTGAGGGGTTAACTGCCCCCTGTTCTGTGAGGGATGGAGGGAGAAGCCAGGGTGGGGCTGCAGGGCAGTTAGAGAGGCAGTTAGAGGCAGGGGACCCAGGCGACCCTGGGCAGGGTCCTGCTCTTGGTTTCTCCAACAACCCCCTGCCTTTTCCTACCAGATCGTTCCATATTATTTCACTTCCTCTCACAATTTCCCTCAATTTACTCAGAGAGAACAGCTCCAGCTGCCTCTCAAAAAAACACTATTAAAAGAAACTCTGGGCCTCGCTAGTGGCGCAAGGGGTTAAAATCTCAGCACTATTAAGCATCTGCAGCCACTGCAGCATGAGTTCGATCCCTGGCCAGGGAAGTGACCCACATGGCACAGCAGACCTCTCCTGCCTTGCCCGCTGCTCCCCTCAGCAGTGTATTTCAGTTGATCTGCCTGTTCTGCTTCCCACTCTGTCTCTGGTGAAGCCTCTCATCCCCCACTTCCCAGGCACACACACACCTCTGGTCTACACCCTAGTTCTTGTATGCATAAATGAATAAAATAAACCTTTAAGAAAAAATTAAACAGATTTGTCTGAGTCCTGGCTTAGACTAACGTATTTACTCTTATAAATATGTTTCTTGGATTCGGCTCTTTGCCTGTAAAATAGGTATAAAAATACCTAATAAGTAAAGTTCTTTTAAGGATTTCAGGAAATAATATAATATAAAGGCAACTGGTGCTCAAAAAATATTCTCTCTCATCTTCCTTCCCAGGAACCCAGAGCCAAGCACAAGAGGTCAGCATATATATACACAAAGGGTCAGCATATATACTCTGTAGGCCATCTACAAGAATGTTCTAGCAGCTTAATTCAGAATAGCAAAAAACTTGGCAACAACTCAAATGTCCATCAAGGCAAGACCAGATAAACAAGCTGTTGTGGTCTCATTAATGGAATATTTCCCAGCAACTAAAATGAGTGAACTACCAATATTCACAAAATCATGGATGAATATGATGTGAATGAAAGAAGCCAATACAAATGAGAACACAGCATAAGACTCCATCATTGAGATGAAGTCCTACAATAGGCAAAACTTTGCTATGGGGCCTCCCTGGTGGCATAAGGGGTTAAGCACCACACTATGAAGCAGCTGCAGCCACTGCAGCATGAGTTCAATCCCTGGCCAGGGAGTGACCCACATGGCACAGCAGACCTCTCCAGCCTTGCCCACTGCTCCCCTCAGCAATGTATTTCAGTTGATCTGCCTGCTCTGTTCCCCACCCTATCTCTGGTGAATCCTCTCACCCTCTACACCTCTGGCCTGTACCCCAATTCTTGTATGCATTAAATAAATCTTTTAAAAAAAAAAAACTAGGCTATGATAACAGAAGTCAGAAAGTAGTCACCTCTGGGTGACAGGGAACATTGACAGGAAAGGGGCCTGAGGAAACCTTTGGTAGTGCCGTAAATGTTAACTTGATCTGGGTCAGGGTCACATCTGTGAAAAGTCATCCTATTGTAACTTCACACACTAAGCTCCAGTCTCACTGTTTTCAGTTCCTCAAACTGGCCAAGTGTGGTCCTGCCTCGGGACCTTTGCTGGTCCCATTTACTAGAATGGACATCCTCCTGGTCTTCCTTCCAGCTATATCTTTGCTTCACCTTGAAGAGGCCTTCCCTGCTGCCACATCTGAACCTGCCATTCATTCCCTTGTTATCACATCTCAGCACAACACCCACCCTTAGCTGATATTACCCTTGTTCTATTTGCTTGTTTGTTTATTGTCTGTCTCCCCCACTGGGATGTCAGCTCCAAGAAAGCAGGAATTGTCTACCTGGGTTCAAATCTTGGCTCCATCTGGAGCCATGTCTGCCACACAGTAGGTATTAAATAAACACGTGTCAGGTAAACAGACCCTCTCCAGGGCAGGTCAGATTATGTCTCACAACTTTCTTCTCTTCAAAGTAGTCGGAGCGGGGGCCTCCCTGGTGGCGCAGTGGGTTGAGCAACGCACTATGAAGCAAACCGCAACCACTGAAGCACGAGTTCGATCCCTGCTGCAGGCCAGGGAGGGGACCCACATGGTGCAGCAGACCTCTCCTGCTGTGCCCACTGCTCCCCTCAGCAGTGTACTTCCATTGATCTGCCTGTTCTGCTCCCCGCTCTCTGTGGTGAATCCTCTTACCCCCCCGCACCTCTGGCCTGTACCCCAGTGCTTGTATGCATAAATAAATAAATCTTTAAAAAAAAAAAACAAAATAGTCGGAGGGAATTCATTTTTTGGCTTTTCATTCAACCTACAAATATGCAAGCAAAACCTACTACGTTCTGGGCAAAACCTGAACTCTCAAGGGGTTCACCATGAAGCAGTGGAGAAGAGCTCACGACTGGACCTTCTAGTGGCGTGTGAGGAATGGACAAAGCGGTTTGTGCCCGGGACTGGGGGGATGCCCAGACGTGAGCGAATGGCTCAGCCTCCCAATTCCCATGGCAGGGAGACCGCAGTGGGCTCTGGGTGTGGCAATGACTGCCCCAGCCAGCTGAATGTCTATGCAGCAGGGAGGGGCCTGTGCCTCGGCAGGAAGCCAACCCTTCTAAAAAGCCAGAGATCTCAGCCAAGGGCAGCCAGTGTCCTTGCCTGTAGGCCTGGTCACCTGCTACCATGGCAACCTGTCTGACAAGCCAGTGACTCTGAGTGCAGGAGGCACAGCGCCAGGAAGGCGGCAGGGCATCCGCCAGACTCCCCTGTGCTGGGAAGGGAATCACCTCGGCCTGCCTGAGCTGCCTCTGGAAGAGTTCGTGCTTTCCTGGACTTCTCCCTGTTTGGGGTGCCATTACAAGCGGTGCGATTGTGCCCAGAGCAAGGGTGGGCATCTCTGGCATCTGGGATTGAGGGTTGCAGCAGAAATGCCCAATAAAAGATGTGGTCATTCACTGAGCGTTTGTTAGATGCCAGGTGCTACCCTAAATTCTGGTCTCGCAGGGACCCTCAAGGAGGGTGCTATTTCCACTGTACAGGAGGAATGAGGCATGGATTGGTTAAGTCGCTTGCCCAAAGTCTCACAGCCACTAAGCCACAGAGCCAGCCCAGAACCGGGGCAACAGGGCTGCAAAACCTCCACATCAACCTCCAGGAGCACAGCCCAGAAACCAGAACTTTCCTTTACCTTCTGTCATTCACTTTTCTGAGCTCCGCATAGGCACCAAGGAGAAAGAAAGGGGTTTTCCTGGCTTTGGGACCACTTGCATCCTGCAGGAGAAGCCAGCAAAAACAACCCTGCTGCAGAACCCTAAGTTCTGCAAGAGAGGCTCAAGAAGCACAGAGGCCTGGGGGCCAAGAAGGCAAAAAAGGGCAGCCTATTCCCCCCACCCGCCCAGGCCTTGGGGATCTCCCAGGGATGGGGCTGCAGTTCTCCTGGAATCTGAGGGCTGATGTGGGCCCCACCTCCAGGGTGAAGTCCTGTCCTGGAAGGCCACCTGCTGGATGGACAGCAGCAAGACAGCCTCGACAGCAGGTGCCTCCCGGTGCCCCAGGCGCCCGCCCCCAGCTGAGCGCAGGGGAAGCAGAGCGACAGATAGTGAGAGCCCCCCTGGTACTCACAGTCTGATGGAGGAGGCAGCCCTGAAGCAACAGCCCCAGGAGTAAAGACATCAGTACAGCGGCCAGTATGTGCTCCCAAGGAAGACCAGGACGGTGGGGGAACAAGAGCAAGGGGTCAAGTTTAGACACAGTGATGGGGAGGCTTCTCCATGGGGGTCACGTTTAAGCAAACACAGAAGACTGAATTCACAGACAGTAGGAGCAAGGGCTTTTAGGGCAGAGGCTGCGGCAAAGACAAAGTTTCTGAGATGGAACATCAAGTCCCAGGAATGAAAGCCTGCCTCCGCTGGGAAGCCATGGGCCCGCAGGCCAGGCTGCGCAAGCTGGTGTTGCACGACTGGGCTGCCCAAGCTGGTGCTCCATGGGAAGGCAACGGGGGACTCTGAAGGGCTTTCGTGGGGGAGTGCTGCGTGCCTGTGGGCAGCTGGGACCAGGATGGTGACAGAGGAGGTGGAGGGGGGCACAGGGGTCCTAGAGAGTGACTTTGGGAGCAGCATCTCCAGGGCTGGTATTAGATTGGATGCTTGGGGTAGAAGAGGAAGAAGAAATCAGGGTGCCTGGTCAGTAACAGCAGGGCATGGGGCTCTTATGAAGTGGGGGCACATGAAGAGCTTGGTCAGAGACAGGTGGGGCTTGAGACTCAAGGGGCAAGGGCGATGACACATAGGTGGGCCCCAAGCTCAGAAGGGGACCTTGGGTAGAGGAAGGTGGGGGCCACGACATTGGGTGGGGTTTAACGCCCCAGGAAGGCAAGCCCCTCCCCACACACACACACACACACCAGAAGCTGTAATGGAGGGAAGAGAGCCTTCAGAGAAGGGGGTTAGGGATTGTTTCCAGAGCCCAGGAGAGGATGAGAGGACAAAGAGGACTGGCAGGAAGGCCAGGGAGGGGAGTGCGTGGGCAAAGGTCAAGGGGAAGAGGAGTGTTTCAGCCACACGGAGGCTGTGACCCAGTCAAGTAGAGCTAGGACCATTTAGAGCACACGCCATGCCCCACAACCCGAGCCAGAGGCATATTCAGGGTGAGGAGTCACCCAGTGGTGGGGAGGTGGGGGCAGCAACTTGGCTAGAGGAAACCCAGCAGCTGGATGCGCATGGGGGTGGCTGTAAGGATAGGCTGCCGCAGTGGTGTGCACTGACGGGAACGGGGTGCATGACGGCCCTGCAGGCTGTGCAGGACACAGCAGGGCTGCAGGGCCCTCACTTCAGAGACGCTTCCTCTGCTTTTACTTTCTCCTTGGTTCCCTGGGTCACCCTGTAAGAGCCAACCCTTTCTCTCCTAAGGGAAGCTGAGCCCCAGAGAGGGACCAGAGGTCACACAAGGACTCCTCCTGAGCTGCCTCCAGCAGCCAAAGGGCAAGAGGGGGTGGGAGGAGGGTGTGGAGAGCCGGCAGTGCTGGGCACCCCTGGCCTTCCCTCCCTGCGGCCCTGTGCTCCCGCCCCTGCCCAGCCCACCCCCAGTGTCACAGAGGGCTGAGGCAGCCAGGTGCCCAGGTCCAAACCTCCTCGTAGCTGAGGGAGAGAACTTTTTTTTAACCCGAAAGGACAGGTTTATTACAAAAAAGGAAAGAGGGGCCTCCCTGGTGGCGCAAGTGGTTAAGCACCGCACTATGAAGCAGCTGCAGCCCAGCAGCTAGAGTTTGAGGGGACCCACGTGGTGCAGCAGACCTCTCCTGTCTCGCCCGCTGCTCCCCTCAGCAGTGTGTTTCAGTCCATCTGCCTGTTCTGCTCCCTGCTCTGTCTCTGGTCAATCCTCTCACCCCCCATCTCTGGCCTGTACCCCAATTCTTGTGTGCATAAATAAATAAATCTTTTTTAAAATAATTTTTAAAAAAGGGAAAGAAAAGTAAAGGGCACTTGCACAGACACAAGCAGGCAAGAAAGAGCACGAGAGAACTTTTAAAGGAAAAACACAAACACGAAGTTGCAGTTGGAGGCATTGGAAGGATCTGAAGCTTATGCTTCATTAGCCTCAGTAGCTTCATTAGCAGCCTGTGGCCACCACCACCCCAAGCAAGAGGCACCACCCTGTGGAGCTGTGCACTAAAGGAGGTAATTGTGCAAGTCTTCCATGATGGCCCTCTCTGGGTGGGTGTTGGTACACTGCAGTAGCTAGTGGAAACTTGGCCCCCCTTGGAGGGAGGGTTTTGGGGGTCAGAGGGAGAATAGAGGAGTGGGGAGAAAAGAGTCTCTGCTCTAGGGGCCTCCCCAGTGGTGCAAGGAGTTAAGTCTCACTCAGCACTATGACGCAATCTGCAGCCACTGAGGTAGGAGTTCAATCCCCAGCCTGGGAGCTGACCCAGAGGCAGACCTCTCCTGTCTAGCTCACCGCTCCCCTCAGCAGTCCTCCTGTTCTACTCCCCACTCTGTCTCTGGTGACTTCTCTCAACCTCCCCGCACTCCTGGCCCACACCTCAGCTCTTGTAGGTATAAATAATTTTTTTTAAGAGTCTCTGCTCTCCCTGAGTCCAGGACAGCCTGATGGAGGACAAAAACTTGGGGTTGCTGGTGATTCATCCACCTCCTGCCTCTCACTTCTCCCTCCCAGTGTGAGGCTCTGCCTATGTACCTGAACCTGAACTTCAGCCCCACCCACTACCCTTTATCAAATGGCCAGAAGCACTGCCCTGCGGCAGCCAGCGGCAGAACGCAACTGCAGGACTGAGACAAGGATGGGACAAATGGGAGGGTACACACCCAGTTGAAAGCAAAACCCCCAACCAGGGTGGGGCTCACCCCACATGTTCCCTTTTGCCTGGCTAGTGCCAGAATGGGTGAGGGACCGCAGCCCGAAGGTGGCACTAAGTCATGAGTGCCACAAGCTGGATGGGCTGGCGTCAGGTGGGGGTTTGGGGGGGTTGGGGGAGGGGCCACCCCAAGGCACTGGAGACCTGGGATTACACCCTACCACCCACCACTTGCCCGACTTGGGAACACTCACCACCGCCTCCGAACCCGTCCCTCTGGCACTACAGCCTCTCTGCCCCTTGGCACCGTCCTCCGCTGGCTTTCCCAAAGGGGCGGGCGCTGGACCTCTGCCCAGGCCCCTCTGGGAGGCCAGGCATGCTCGCTTCCCCGCCTACACTGTCCTGCCATGCCACAGCTTCCCTGGAGGGCATTGGCTTTGCCCAGCCCAGCGCCCCACACATCCTGTTAAGAACCTTAAAAACAAGAAAGCCAGAGACAGACACACAGGCTGACTCCAAGTCCAGTGCTTCTTTCCTTTGTCTGGGCCACCTCCTGATGACAACCAAATTTCCTGGGGAAAGCAAGTTCTATGATAAGAAAGGGACCCTTTGCAGCCAGATTTATTAACACTTATTGTGCAAGGAGCACTAAACAGAAGGGTTCAAGAGACGTCTGCCTCCTTGAAGTACATAGGCAGGTGATAGGGACATGATATAAGAGCACTGAAACAGATGTTGACTGGACTGGAGAGATCCAGGCTGGCTGCCTGGAGGAGGAGGTACATAAGCAACTTTTTTTTTTTTAAGATGGCAGTGGAGAAGGATGTTTATTGGCCTGGAAAGACAATCAGGTGCCGTTAAAGAAGCAGTCTACTGAACAGTTCACACAGTGTCAATCTTTCAATTAAAAGATGCATATGCCCCTAAGTGTCTAAGGAGGGAAAATAGGAAGACTGTAACCCAAATGTTAACCATAGTTACATCCAGATCACCAGATTAGAGGTGACTTTCTCTTCCTCTCTGCACTGTTATTTAGTATGCAAATTGTATTCAATATAGTCATTCATTTTTACTTAGAAAGGCACACTACATACTACTAAGGGGTACCTCTCCTGCCTTGCCTGCTGCTCCCCTCAGAGGTCTGCCTGTTCTGCTCCCCCCTCTGCCTGTGGTGAATCCTCTCACCCCGCCCCCTGTGTCTCTGGAATGTACCTCAGCCCTTGTATGCTTAAATAAATAAGAAAAGCACACTACGTAAGAATTAAGGAGAAAGTTTTTGTTACATCTTCTCAATTTAGGAGCAGAGGAGGAAGCTGCTTGGTGTACAGAACCTGATTGTTAGAAAACACTTCCACCCTGCAGGCTCCACCAAGCCTGGGATAGCCAGCTCAGGGGACAGAGTTGGAAATCATGCCAGGTAATGAAATTGGATCTCCAAGAGATCATGTGACTTGGCAAAGGTCAGGGTTGAGCTTGGCAAGGGGTTGAGGTTCCTCCCCTTTCCCTTTAAACCAGTACCTCTTTACCTCCCCAGTGCCTGCACTAAAGGAGTTTTTTTTCCTTTTTTTGTTTTTATTTATTTATTTTTTTTATATTTTATTTATGCCTACAAGAACACCAGTTCAGGTGCAGGGGGCGAGAGGATTCACCAGAGACAGAGTGGGGAGCAGAACAGGCAGATCGACTGAAACACACTGCTGGGGGAGCAGAGAGGAGGCAGGAGAGGTCTGCTGCGCTATGCGGGAAGCTCTGGGGATAGACATTGAACTCATGCTAGAGTGGCTGGAATAGCTTGACAGTGCTGAGGCTTAACCCCCTTGCGCCACTAGGGAGGCCCCCTCAGGGAGTTTTCTTGACTCCCCAGCAGGGTAATATCCTCTGAATCTGTTAGGAGCCCTCCAGTCCTGCTGTGCAGCTCAGGACCTGAGGCAGATACAGGCAGAAAAGGGTCATGTGACCCTATCTCTTACCAGTAGGGACTAAGAAGTACAGTCCAGAGGGACATGGAAAAGGGGAGGCTGAGAGACGGGCCAGAGGGGAAATAAAGGCACTAAGATCCAGGAGGGTCTTGGAAGGTGACTGGGCCAGTTTCCCTGGGAAGGAAGCTGGCATGGGGACACCGGAGGCCAGGACCAAAGCAGGAGGACGTGGCCTGCCATAGGCCTCATTACCCTGCTCTGCGGACCCTTGTGTCAGGGGTGACTGGGAGAATGATTGGAGTTGGGGGATTACCGTGGGAGCCACAGGTGAGGAGGGGATGAGGCATTATCTCAGCATTGGACTATCAGGTCCTGTTCCCCCAAAAGACTTGCATCCAAGCGGGCAGATGCACACGATGCCACCTTCTGTGTCTGCTACCCCCACACAGGTGGAAGGAAAGACCAGACACCTGGGGCTGAGCTGTTAGAGTCAGAGAGACCCGGGCTCCAATTCCAGCTCAGTCGCTTATGATCAACTTGACCCCTGGGCGGGTATTTAAAAAATCGGAGCCTCGGTTTTCTCATCTGTGCAACAGGAATAATTGTGCACGGACTACTTCGTGCAGGGGCTCCTGGGATTTGTGCTTGAGGCGTGTGCCAAAGCACACAGCCCTTTGCCTGGAGCAAAAGTGGTAACAGCTGGCTCCCAAAAGGTTTTCTATCTAGGGCGTGGATACAGATTTGGCATCACCCCACCTCACCCCAACTTCTCAGGTGTCTAGAGGTTCTGTTAGTAGCCATAGAATGGGTGGGAGGTGGTGAGAATGTATTCAAGCCACTTGCATGGAATTCTCTGTTCCATGGAGATACTTCCTGCCTCACTGGTCTCCGGCTAATCATATTAGCCCTCCCAGGCTTCCTGCATACCCGCATACCCAGCCAGGTATGTGCCTCTTCCCTTCAGAGGCCTTTGAAGTCTGGGGTCCTTTGATGTGAATGGGGGGTGCAGCAGCCAAGGATTCTGCCAACCCTGTGATCTCTATACACCTGAAAAACTGGTGTCCCAAAAATCTTAGTGCACTTTAAGTTTTTGTTTTTTTTTTAAAGATTTATTTATTTATGCATACAAGCACTGGGGTACAGGCCAGAGGTGTGGGGGGGTGAGAGGATTCACCACAGAGAGCGG
>JAGFMF010012105.1:1932521-2005505 GCA_019455555.1 Galemys pyrenaicus
GCAGCGGGCACAGCAGGAGAGGTCTGCTGCACCATGTGGGTCCCCTCTCTGGCCGGCGGCAGGGATCGAACTCGTGCTGCAGTGGCTGCGATTTGCTTCGTAGTGCGTTGCTTAACCCACTGCGCCACCAGGGGAGGCCCAACACTTTAAGTTTTAATGATGTATGTTCTATTAAATACACTTCTACTTTAGAAATATCAATGCTAAAACTTACAAAGAACATCAAGGTTTAATTATCCAATTTTTTATGCTTAGTTTCATGAATTCAAAATAAAGATATTAATATTTTTAAACATTTATTTTATTTACACTTCTTTTTGTAGCTTTAGTAAGATATAATTGACACACAAAAGCTGTAGATATTTAAAGCGTACATTTCAATAAGTTTTTGGTATGTATATATATACAACCATTGCTACAATGAAGATAATGGATGCAGTTATCACCTCCAAAATTTTCCTTATGACCTTTTCTAATTCCTCCCTCTCCCCTTTCTCCCAGACAGTTATTGGTTTGAGTAACTGGTCCACCAATCTACAAGCACTATCTTGTATCTTCCAGCATTTTACATAAGTGGAGTCACATGTGAAGTATCTTTTTTCTGGCTTCTTTAACTCTACATCATTATTTTGAGGTCCATCTTTGTTGCATCTTTCATCAGTTCATTCCCTTTTATTGCCAAGTAGTATTCCAATGTATGGATATACCACATTTTGTTTATCTGATTACTGGTTTTTTTTTAAGATTTATTTATTTATGCGTACAAGAAGGGGTACAGGCCAGAGGTTTGAGGGGGAGTGAGAGGATTCACCAGAGACAGAGTTGGGAACAGAACAGGCAGTCAAACTGAAATACACTGCTGAGGGGAGCAGCAGGAGAGACAGGAGAGGTCTGTGTGCCATGTGGGTCAACTCCCTGGCCAGAGATCAAACTTGCACCACAGTGGCTGCGGATAGCTTGATAGCGCTGAGACTTTAACCCCTGTGCCACCAGGGAGGCCCCCTGACCCCTGATCATTTCTTTAAAGATTTATTTATTTATGCATACAAGAGTTGGGGTACAGGCCAGAGGCCCAGGGGTGGGGTGAGAGAATTCACGGCGGGGAACAGAATAGGCAGATCTACTAAAACACACTGCTGAGGGGAGCAGCGGGTGAGACAGGAGAGGTCTGCTGTGCCATGTGGTGACCCCTGATCATTTTTTTAGTAATTTTTCCAAGGGATTATTATGGTCGGGAGATTTGGGGGAGAGATTGAGCTATACAAAGTCTCTTGGCAGAGTCAGCACTAGCACCAAGCACCCACCCCCTCAGCACTTCTGTTCACAGTCCCAACAGTTCATATTATCATCAGTGTAGCACAGAATACATATGGAATATCTGCTGACACAATAGCATTGTTCTTAGTTCTGACTATCCTCTGCACATAGACACACTCACGTGTGTGCAGGTGCGTGCAACTGCATGCACACACCCTCATCAGTACCTGTGCTCACACTTGTACACTCACACACTCACAGGTGCTTTGCAGGCAGGCACACTCCCACACATGAACAGGTCTACACCTGCAGCCAGTGTGCACAAGCATACACACACGTACTTTCACATGAAAGCATGGCGACTCCTCCCAGGCCCAGTTGGGTCATCAGACTGTAGTGTGAGTTCAACACCAGTAAGTCTTCATGGAGGAGAGGGGTGGGGGGGGCGGGGAAGGCAGGAGGCAAGAGTGGCTGGCTGTGCTGTGGGAATCTCTGAGAAGCGCCTGGGGTGGGAGGAAGGCATCCTCCTGGTGGTCTCTCTGTTTGTTTCCCAGGGCAGACCGGAGCCCTCACCTCCTGACCCTGTGAGAACCACAAGTCCAGTCTGGGCTCCTCTGAGGAGGGGCTGGGAAGAAGAGCCTAGCCACAGGGGGCTGGAGGATGTGCCAGATGTGACTCAGAGTCAGACAGCCTGGCCTTGCTAGCTGGATCATCTCAGGCCAGCACACTCTCCGAGGGTGACAGCAGCCTTGCTCAGGTCATGCAGCTCCCACGGGCTATAACGTGAACTGTGCCCGTGCTGAGCCAGGTGTGCTGGGAGGCACGCTCTTGCTGATGTCACGACATCGGCCTGCCAGGACCGGTGAATCGAGCATTTATTTATTTGTTTGTTTGTTTATTTTAAAGATTTTATTCATGTATGCACACAAGAACTGGGGCACAGGCCAGAGCTGCGGGAGGTGAGAGGATCCACCAGAGGCAGAGCAGGAGCAGAACAGGCAGACTGACCAAACACACTGCTGAGGGGAGCAGTGGGCGAGGCAGGAGAGGTCTGCTGTGCCATGTGGGTCCCCTCCCTGGCCAGGGATTGAACTTGCACTGCTGTGACTGCGGAGGTTTCATAGTGTAGTACTTAACCCCTTGTGCCACCAGGGAGGCCCCAAATCAAGCATTTATTGAGCACTACTCTGTTCCCTACCATGTGCTCAGGGGAGGGGGTTGGAGAATTTGAAACCAGGGAAACTGGCGACCTGGGGGATTTTATCTTCTTGCTGAGCACTGGATCAAGAGGCACCTCTGCGGTCAGCACCGTGTCCCACTCCCCCAAGTTCAGGATTGGGTTAAATCTATTCACTCAACAAATATGTGCTTACTGGTATGTGTCAAGAATTGTGCTAAGCAAGGCAGGGGGTGGCGGGTTCAATAGTGAACTGAACAAATAGGGCATCTGGCTTGCAGCCCAAGCCTGGGGGAGAGGAACAGAAAAAAATAAACAAACAGTACCCAACGAAACAAGTGAATTTCCAGGCATGGAGGTGCTGTGGAGGAAGGTGAAGGTGATGTAATAGTCAGGTCAACTTAGATAGGGCGAACAGGGTAAGGTCTTTCTGTGTAAGGAGCCGATAAATGGCTATATCCAGACAAGGCGGTATCCAGGGGGGTTCCAAAGTCAGGGTGACTTAGGACCCACTGAAGTCCTACACTCACTAGGGGTTCCATCAAGGGTGATCTGCTGAACCCCACTGAACCTCAATTTCTTCACCTGCAAAATGTTCATAAATATCCAGTCGGCTTCCTAGGATTGATAGAGGGGGTCCAATTCAATAATACAAATGAATTAAATAATCCACTATTTTGTTCTCATCCACCCTGAGCCGCAGACCCACACCCCATGGTTAGTTCCTGTGAAGGAGGACAATGGGGTGAGCCCAATCCAAGTCTTCTGAGTCCGTCTTTGCTAACTGATTCCAGAAGCTCTTTCATCCATTATATAACACAAGTCTCAAACTCATTCGTCTTCACTGCCAAACAGATGTGATAAGTTATACTTTAGGGAACAGATCCTAAAGGAAACAGCCATTCTTCACAGTTGGGGAATGTTTGTCATGTTGAAATGAGGGTCCAGACCTATCCAGTACTCAAATAATGCAAATAATCTGTTGTATGCAAAATCATCAGTGTGGGGGCTTCCCTGGTGGTGCAGGGGTTAAAGACACACACACCGCTACCAAGCTATCACCAGCCAGGGAGCTGACCCACATGGCACAGCAGACCTCTCCTGTGTCACCCGCTGCTCCCCTCAGCAGTGTACTTCAGTAGACCTGTCTGTTCGCTCCCCACTCTGTGTCTGGTGACTCCTCTCATCCCCCACACTTCTGGCCTGTACCCAGTTCTTGTATGCATAAATAAATAAAAATCTTAAAAAGAAAAAAAAAGGAAGAAAGCAATTTCAGTGTGGGCAGTTCAAGCAGAAACCTTTCAAAACACTGCTGGGGGCAGACACAGCGCAGCTATCATCTGAGGCTGGCTGCCCGCACGCCCGCAGCCTCCGTTCACTGTGCTCAGGCCCTTCGCTGGGCACTCCGGAGCCCTCAGAGCAGAGTGAGCACCAGGCGGGCTGGTGGAGGGCTCCATGGCACAGGGGACCTTCAATAAACAGTGACTGGGGTCAGAGCCTGATTGAGGAGGGGAAGGCCACATGTGGAGGTCTTCGTGGTAGAGGAGATCCTAGGGCTGGGTTCTGTGGGTTAAGTAGGAATATTCCTTGTAAATGAAGTGGGGTAAAATCATTGTGTGCAGAGGGAGCGCAGCTTTGAACTTTGGAGAAGACAGGGTGTTTCCAAGAGGCTAGAGTATATTTGGGGCACAAAGGGAGAGTGGGAAAAGGCTGTGGTTTCTACCTCCACATCACAGGGAAAGCCATGTGGGCCCAGCAGAGGTGCCTAGATGGTGCCTGGGTGTCAGCCCCAAGATTAGCCCTGGGAGGGCGGCGTCACAGGAAGGGCAGGCAAATGCTGAAGGTAGAAGCAAGAAGTCTGTGCTTATGGGCTTCCCTGCTGGTGCAAGGCATTGCGCTCCACACTGTGGGGCATCCACAGCCACTGTGGCATCAGTTCGATCCCTGGCAGGGGAGGAGACCCACATGGTGCAGCAGACCTCTCCTGCCTCGCCCGCTGGTCCCCTCAGCAGTGTATTTCAGTAGATCTACCTGTTCTGCTCCCTACTCTGTCTCTGGTGAATCCTCTCCCCCACCATGCCTCTGGCCTGTACCCCAGATCTTGTATGCATAAATAAATCTTGGGGAAAAAAGTCTGTGCTTACACATGCCTCCACAATCTTTAGAATTGGATTCATTCATTTAAACTGAATGTCACTGCACACAAGAGTCAGTTATGGGCCAGGGGCTGGCGCTTCACAGACAAATGAATCAGGACCTGCTCCTTCTTCTAGGGGGCTCACAGCCTGCTGATGATCACTGCGGAAAGTTTGGACAACTAAATGCTCTACAATGCTTTCCTTAGAAAAGGGTGCTGACAGATCGCCGCGGGAGCTAGTGACAGGCTTTTTTAGAGAGGAGACCCAAGGATCTGGACCTTTAGATGTAGAGAAGCTTACCGGGGAGTAAAGTAGAGACAGGAGGAGGCTGTGGGCAGAGGTGTGTTGGAAACATGTTTTGGGAATCTGGAGTTCATTCAATCACTTAGCAAAGCCTTGCGAGTTCCTGTGTGCCTGGAGCTGTGCCAGGCATGGAAGGAACATGATAAAGCAGATGCCCACCACCCTCACAGCATTTATGCGATGCGATCCCTGCATCACTCAGTCTCCCTGTTTTGGAAATGCTCCACATGCCTCGCAGGGCTTTGGTGAGGGGCACGAGGCATGGATGGGCCAGTGCATGTGTGCAGGGTGTCACACTGGCGAACGCAATGCTCATTGGACAGGCTCAGCATCGAGACATCTTCCTTCTCGGCTCCCTAGAATCAGGGCCTTGGAGTAACCTGCAGAGACTCACCAGATAAATTTTGCTCAGTGAATGAATAATCAAATGACCCAATCCTCTGCGCACTTCACACACATTCACTATTTACAGCCTTCCTGCTGGGCAGATACTCCACTGAGCTCCATTCTGCAGCTGGGGAAATGGCACCTCAGGACCGCAAGTGACTGGTCTGATAAGTCCAGGGAGGTAGGGCGAAGGCTCCAGCTTCTATCTCCTGGCTGCCTGAATCAGAGCCCAGTGCTAAACCATGGCACGTGGGTTATATGCAGGGAGGGTCCGAAGGGCCAGATGGAAAGAACTTGGAGGGACTTTGAGCCCCCACCCCACTCCAGTCAGCTGGGATGGCCCTCAAAGGTTATCTCCCAGGTCGGGGAATCTGTGGGTCAGTCTGTCTGGGGCAAGGAGAGCAAAGGTGTCCTAACCCACCCGGGTTAGGCACTCCAGGTCCTTTGTGCAGGAAACAATCCTGGACTAAAGAACGTCTTGGGGCTTCCCTGGTGGCACAGGGATGAAGTACAGCACTATGAAGCTGCAGCATGAGATCGATCCCTGGCCAGGGAGGGGGCCCACATGGCGCAGCAGACCTCTCCTGCCTTGCCCACTGCTCCCCTCAGCAGTGTATTCCAGTCCATCTGCCTGTTCTGCTCCCTACTGTCTGGTGAATCCTCTAACCCCCTGCACCTCTGGCCTGTTCCCCAGTTCTTGTATGCATAAATAAATAAACCTTTAAAAATAAAGAAAGAATGACCTTATGAATGAAAGGAATGACTGCTGACCTCTGTCCTGTGGGGGTGACAGAGATGTGAGTTCTTCCAGGAAGTCAGTGCTGGAGAAAGGTCCGTGATGGACGTGCTTTGACAAAGGCCTCTGTAGCTGGTCAGAGAGCAAGTCCAGACTCCCACAAGGCTCCGCGCCAATACACATCAGGAATGAGTTCTGTTTGCAGCTCCTGGGCCCTGGGAAAGGCAAGACTTTTGAGGTTTTTTTTAAAGTCTTAGTCCAAGGGGTAGTTTCACCAGCCATAGCACAGACCTGCTCTTTGTGGAGTTATTGTCTCTACTTGTGAGCGTGTGGTATTGCTCAGTATCTTCTTCCCTCTGCTTTTTCTTCTTTGAAATGGGAATGATGATAAAATCAATGCAATGGGGGTCTCCTTGGTAGTGCAATGGGTTAAGCAATGCACTGTGAAGCAAACTGCAGCTATTTCAGCACGAGGGAGGGAGGCCAGGGACAGGACCCACATGGCACAGCAGACTTCTCCTGTCTCACCCACTGCTCCCCTCAACAGTGTGTTTCAGTCCATCTGCCTGTTCTGTTCCCCACTCTGTCTCTGGTAAATCCTCTCACCCACCCCTGCACCTCTGGCCTGTACCCAGTTCTTGTGCGCATAAATAAATCTCTTTTTAAAAAATCAATGCAACGATTGACTGATTGACTGAGTGCCTGATGCATTTGGTCCTCAATAAACATCAGCTATGATTATTATCATTCATTATAACAGAAACATTTATTGAGTACCTACTAAGGCACACGTGCAAGGAATGCAGGATGAATAAAACTATTCTTAATTTCAAGAAGCTTGTGGTTCATTTTGGGTAGTAGATAGATCATCTTTTTTGTCCCGTCTCCAACTTTGGGAGATAAGACAGCTCTGTGCTGAATGTCCCTCCTTAAACAGGGACTGGAGAGATTTTACGGTGCCTCCTGATGGAGGAGATCTGAGTTTTGAGAGGCTGATTCCTTATCTATCCAGGGATCTGCCTTTGCCCTGTCTTACTCTGTTTGGTTCCCATGTTCTTGTCAAGGGTTTCCAGGACACTAAATGCTTTTAGCATTATTTTTTACTTACATATTCATAATCTGGGTGCCTTTGCCTGGTGCTTATCTGCTATGGGGACAGGGAGGGGTAGAGACCTGTTGTAAAGGGCTGAGTCTATCCCCCCCCCCCCCCCCCCCCCCCCCCCCCNTTTGCCTGGTGCTTATCTGCTATGGGGACAGGGAGGGGTAGAGACCTGTTGTAAAGGGCTGAGTCTATCCCCCTCCCCCCCCCCCCCCAAGCAGCAGGTCCCCAGACAAGGTGTGCTGGATAAACAACTACAGACCCATAGCAATACACATATGCATGAGGTCTTAAAAACACACTGGTGTTTGTAAGGCATTTTCGCATTCCCTTTCTTCAGTCTGCATGGAGTCAGTATCTGATCTTGAGTTACAGATGAGGAAACCGAAGGCTGGGAGGTGGGTTCCAAACTGCAGCTGGAATTCTAACCCACCTGGGTTCTCAAAATAGTCTGCTAAGAATCCCTGGGGTGCTTGTTAAATATGTAGATTGCCAAATTCCCTCTAAAAATCTGAATTCCGAAGGTCTGGCCTGGGATTTAAGAACTAATAGTTAACAATCACCCCTGGTGATATTTATCTCTAGGCAAGCCCACGCACAGTGCCATTCGCTGACTCACTTAGCTAAGATTCTTTGGGTCCCAACTCTGATCTATACTGTGGCATAAGCATGGTGATCAAGACCGCCCCAGTTGGAAGGAATTAGTAGTGGTCTGTCCAGGTCTTGTGGCCTGTGGGGGTTGCAGCCCAGGGATCTGCGATGTGAGGTTCCTACCTGTTGGGTGGGCACCTTGGCCTGGACATAGGTTTGGAGCTGCTGGGCCTCCTAACACCTGCTCAGGGCTGGCCTGGGGTTCTTTGGAGCTGGAGGCATCCTGTGAGAAACAGCTGAGCTGTGTCGGCCTTTGGCAAGCATTTCGGCAAACGTCATCCCACTGCTGATCTAGGGCTAGGAAAGCACTTGGGGAGTAGGTCGGGTGGGGGCAGGGGGTACAACGCTCCAGGGTTGAGGAAAACAGGTGGGGCCTGAAAGGAGCAGGGATTTACATTTCTTTAAAGGTAACTCCAGCTGAGACCTGGCTCTGCACCTGGAGGAGAGGCCAGCAAGGCTCGCTCCGGTGCCGATGAGGAAAGCAGTTCCAGGACCGAGGGAAGTGAGACCTCTTGAACTGAAAGCTTGGTCTCCTGTGGGAAGGGCCAGGGCAGGGCACGAGCCCCGTCTTTGTTCCTGGGATCGCTGGGGTCAGGTGTGTCTGCGAGAGGAGAGCCCGACACCACCCCAGGTGTTCTGCACATCCAGGCGAGGAGCCTGGACCAGTTAGCAAAGCCAGGCCTCCCGTCCCTGCTGGACTCTTCTCTGCCCATCAAGAGGTCCTTCCTCGGGCCTGGCTCTCCTGCCCTCTGTGGTCCAGGACAGCACTTCAGTATTTGAAGCATGGCCTCTTGGGCCTTCACCTGCGCTCACCTTTGTAGTCCCAGCACAACCTAGTAACTTCCAGGAGCAGCTATGGAGAGGAGGCCCACCAGATAAGGCCAGAGGCAACTGGCCATCCCCCGGAAAGGCAGTAAGGGTGCGGCTTCCAGGCCAGGGTGCGGCCAAACCCGGCCCGAGAATCGCCAGGATCCACCCAGCCCCACCTGCTCCTTTTAGAACCCCACCTCCACTTGGAAAGTTTGGATCTGGAGGGACAGGATAGGCTGGGGATCCCAGAGGAGGCAGAGTAAGGAAGCCACATTTCTGACCTGGGAATTCGCACAAACTTGCTGCTTTAGAAAAAAAAAAAAAAAAGGTTCAGTATCTACAGTAGCAGAGTGTCAGGGTGTCCACAACCAACGAATCAGACTGCCCCGGGGCCTAAAGCTCCCTCAAGCTTCGCGGGTCTCCTTCCCACCAGGCTCGGCTCTCCCCCGCCCCCAGCAGGGGGTCCCTCGCCAGCCCACCCCCGGGTGTGTGTGGCTGGGGGGTGGGGGGACTAGTATAAGATCTTAAACCTTCCATCCACCAGGGAGGAAGGACCGGGGCGGGGCGGCCCCGAGGCGCGGGATAAAAGGGGCGGAGGAGCGGCTTCCCGGCCCCGCCAGCCCATCATGCGCGCCCACCGCCTGCCGAGCGTCCTCCTGCACGCCTGGTGCGCCCTGCTGCAGGCGGGCGCCGCTACCGTGGCCCCGGTGCACCTACACACGCGAGGGCTGCCCTCGTCGCCGTCTCCTCTTGCTTATATGCTGAGCCTTTATCGCGACCCGCTGCCTCGGGCAGACATCATCCGCAGCCTGCAGGCACAAGGTAGGCAGCGCCGCCCGCCCGCCGAGCACCCGGAGCCTCAGCTGCCTTCCGACTCTGACTCCCCAAGGGCGCTGGAACCACCCGGCGCTGCGGCCCCGCGCGGAGGTCCGCCTACGAGGGCCGGCGGGCGTGCTCCGAGGGCGCGACCTTGGGCCTGCGTCCGGTCAGCTTGGCTCGGGGCGCGTCCGTGGACGGGGAAGACCCTGACGTTCGCGCGTGTCGGGGACTGAGATCCCGCGCTGTGAGTCTTGGTTTAGGGCGCGTAGAGCACGGGAGTGTAGAGTCGAGCCGGATAGCGCCACTTCTGGGAGGTCTTGTTAAACGTTTGGATACTTAACCTCGGGGCGCCTCACTCTGCGCATCTGCAGAAGAGGGTTACTCGTTCCTCCCCCGTGAGGTGTGATGAGGACTAGGACACAGCACTTAAAACGCTTCGCACAAAACTTGTCATGGTCACAGCACGTGGTGCTTATTATTGCCTGCGACTGTGTTGTCTTGACATAGTCAAATAGCATCTCTTCTTTTCCTGAGAGTGAGTGGGTCTGGCCTTGGCGAAGTATCTCAGCCCGAGAGTGGCTTTGAAACCGCCTATCAAGCAGCTTCCCTCAACTAGGATTCAGAGTTAGCATTAGAGATGGGATGCTCTGGAATGGGGGCCAGGCAGCAGCCCAGGTGACACCGGGTTCAGGGCCTGGGGTTGGGCACGTTCTAAGATCGTGGCACCTGGGAGGTAGGGTGTTCTGGGCACCAGAAGAGGTGAGCAGGTGGGTGCTAGCAGAGGGTGCCCTTCCCCCAGGCCCTCTTCAGAGTCCCCTTCCCCTGTGCAATCCACATCCCGGTGCCTGGGTTGGGGGCCAGACCCCTGCGGCCAGGGGCAGACAGCCCTCCCGGGGCCTGGGGCGCAATCCACATCCCACAGTCTCATCTCACTGGCCTCCTGCTGGCCCCTAGTGGTCTGAGAGTGGGGACGCCCTGGCCTGCCACGTCTGGGGTCAGACGGCTGGTGACCTTCTCCGGAAGGGTCATCTGGGGACCAGCCAGACTAGGGAGGGGCACCCAGGGTGGGGCAATTTGAAAATTGCTGGAGTGCCAGAAAGCTGGGGGTTGGTGCTACGCTTTTCCAGTTCACTCCGCTTTTCCAGTTCACTCCATCTTCTTAGAAAGTTCCCGAAGGTCTTGGCAGGGATGGGACAGTCCAGAAGTCAGGAAAACTGAGTTCCGGTTACTCTGCTTCCCCTTTTGTGTCAGTTGACTCCTGATTTCCTCTTTTGTAAAATAGAGGATTGGTTTTCTTTCTGCTTCATTTGTGTATGTGTAGCAAAATATGCATAACAAGAGTAACCACTTTACCCATTATTAAGTGTACAATGACATTAAGTACTTCGGTCGTTGTGAATTGGTTTCACTTAAAAAAAAAAAACCTGGCTGGGAGAGGGCCCTCCCGGGAGGGAGACTAACCCGAGAAGGGGTAACCTCTGCTCCCCCTTTTTCCTTTTGGGAAAACATGATAACATGAAATGGGGTTGGCCTCTAACCAAGTTGGGTTTGCTCCTGCTCTCTGTGTTAACCACCTTCCCATGAACCTTCAGTGGCCTCATCTGAAAAATGGTGCCCATGGCGGGCAGGATTTAAGGAAGCCACCTTGTAAAACACTTAACCTGGGGAGAGCAGTACAAAAGTAAAAGCAATTGCCCTTTTACATTTTAAAAATGTAGATGAGGGCCTCCCTGGTGGCGCAAGGGGTTAAATAAAGTCTCAGCACTATGAAGCTATCCGCAGCCCCTGCATCATGAGTTCCATCCCAGGCCAGGGAGGTGACCCAAGTGGCACAGTAGACATCTCCTGCCTTGCCTGCTGCTCCCCTCAGCAGTGTATTTCAGTTCATCTGCCGATTCTACTCCCCACTCTGTCGCTGGTGAATCCTCTCACCCCCCACACCTTCTGACCCAGTTCTCATATGCATAAATAAATAAATGTTTAAAAAGTAAATTAATTAAATAAATAAAAATGCAAAGTGGACACTATCATATTCCCCACTCTCCTTTTCTATAGAGCCCGGAACCTTAATTTAGCCATAACTCCCTGTTTAAGGGAAGGGAATCCAAGGGCATGAACCCAAACATTTCTCTGGAATTAGAAGTGGGTCAGGATATTATTGGGAGCTGTGTTGCCAAGTCTGCATTTACTGGATGTGTAACTGGGTGGTCCCCAGGAAAGGGGGAAGTTCCAGAATCCTGGTTCTGCCCTAAGTGGGTGGAGCTGAGCAGGGATAAGATATTGGAGAGAGGAAATAGGACAGAAGGAAGGGAGGAAGAAGGAAGCAGGATGGAGAGCAGCAAGGAGACCTGGAGGAGGCACGTGGAGCAGAGGGACATGTGAAGAAACTGCGCCTGCTTCTTGGTCTTGGATTGGTTAGAACAGATGTGGGTGAGAGACCCGTGGGGAGGTTAACCATGGCAGCTTTCATCTTGATTTTGATTTTGCTCTTTTCCTCCCGGATTTGTCTGACTCTTTCTGACGCTTCTCTACTGAAAGGTCCCTTAGACTTGTGGCAGGCTTTTGGGCCTTACATTGGGCCAGTCCTGTTTGGCTGAACTTTTACCCTCAAGAAGATGGGTAACTTTGGATGCTTAACTTAGTAACTATATTCTTTGTCCTTTCTGTATTGTACCCTAATTGTGTTAAAGTTCCTTCCCATTAAAGGTCTTATACACTTGTCTTAATGTGGCGGATGGCAGAACCCATTCAGAGAGGGCAGGTTTGGGGGTTCTGGGGTGCCCCTCTCCCTGCCCTATAGCAGATTGATGGGTCTCAGAGGCTACAGGAGCCCCTTCCTCACACCCCAAATCAGGTTTATTGTTTATACATAGAAGCTGAAATTTTTCCTGGGAAGAGCATTCTTAGCTTTCATCAGGCATCAGTGGCCCCCAAAATTTAGGCACTCCTATTGGAAGATGAGCCAGAGCCAGATCTAAGAGAACCTCTCAGCAGGCTGTGTCAGAAAGCCAAGGGCAGAGGGTCCAGTTGTGGAGTCACAGATTCTTCTTCAGGCTGGACAGAGCAGTCTCCCTTCCCCTCCCTCTGTACTGCTCATTCCGGCAACACAAGTCTTGCTCATCCAGGTCCCTCACTGCTGGACCCTTTCATTTCTAACTTTGGACCTGGCAATAATGAGGAGGTGATTGATGACAGCAATTGTTTACTGGACTTTGTTGTGCTGGGCAAAACACTTCACACACATTATCTTGGTAAATCACAATACCCCTGCCAGTTGGATGCTATCAGGCTCACTTTTCCAAAGATAACTGAGGCCCAGAGAAGGAAAGTAACCTGCCCAGTGTTAAACAGTAAGGGGCAGAATTTGAACTTTTGCTGGAGATACAAGGGCACCTGCTCTCCACCACTGAACTGGAATGCCTTCTATTAAAAGGCCATTTGTCCATACAGGCAGAATTGCCTTTATTGTGCTTTGGAGATAATTGTTTGTTTTTTTTTTTTTACAAGATCCTCCACCAACGAAAACATTATGACTTACTGAAGCCTCAGATGATGGTTAGCCATTAATTGCAATAGTTTTTATATTAACATTTACACCATTGTTTAAGACATAATGCTATTGGTAATTTAATCGACTACAGAATAGTGCGAACATAACTTTTATGTGCATTGGGAAGCCCCCAAATCATGTGACTTGTTTTATTATATTCACTTTATTGCTGTGATTGGAACCAAACTCACAAGCTCTCCAAGGGTTGCTTGTAGCATACCCACGCTTGAGACAAGATGTTTTAAGCTCTTGGTGCAGGGGACCAGGAGTTGCCACTCATCCTCCGTAATCCCCAGGTGGCCAGGTGGTACTGCAAGGGGTCATGGGTAAAGTCTGCTTCCACCCACACCCCTGGGGAGTTGCTAGTCTCTGCCGGTTATTGCCCCCTACAGGTGCTAATGAGGAGGGAAGTGGAAATTAAGTGAAAAAGGGCAGCTAGAAAGATTGGAAAAAGCTGCCAGGAGGCTGAGCTGGGAATGACCCCTTCAAATACTGACTGGGCTTCTCAGAGAAATTCACTTACTGTCTGACTGACCAAAGACGCTCCAAGACAATAAAAAAATAAACTTGTTCCGCACGTAGTCTGCCCCACTGGGCCTAAGCTGCAGACCATCACCAGCTCCGAATCTATCCCCCAAAGGGTGCCAGACTCCCTCTTTTTATTTCTAATGAGTGACTCCTGATTTACATTTAGTAAATGAACTTTCAAACCTTTGCTTTCCCCAAGTCCTCCTGATAATGCAGAGATGGATAGGGTGTCACTAGTCCTGTTGCAAAGACTGCTGAGCTTGGAAAAAGGTTAAAAATCACTCATAAGTGACCTGAAACTCAGTAAATAGGTGCTATTCCCAGACATCAGACCAAATCACTTAAGGGCAGAAATAAATGGCGTGCACTCCCTTTATCCACTCCCTTTATCCAGCGTGGGTGAAGTCATCAAGGTGAAGAGGGGGTGTCCGAGTGTTATAGTAACTGCCGTTTGCCCCAAAAGTGTTGCTGATGGGCCTGGAAGGTGAGTGCCTGCAGGTGGACAGGAAACTGCAAGTTTGGGTGCAAACTGCAAGTTTGTTGCAAAGTCTGCCTAGAAGCCTTTAGAAGCCTATTTGTAAGGTTGCCAAAAACTCCTGAGGTTTCTGCTTCCTCTTTAGGAACTGGTTGGGGAGGGGGTGGCCACTGTAGCTTCTGTCGCCTGGGCGTTTACATGATACCCTGTGAAACACACCCACTCTTCCAGTAAGAAAACAGGGCCTGGACCGTGACTTGCTCCAGGGTCACAGAGTGAGAAGTCTGAGGTTTAGGTCAGAAAGCTCAGGGCTTGGCCTTAGACTGCCTGTGTAAGGAGAGCAGGACTCATCCATACCTCCCCAATTTTCTCATCTGCGTCTTGGAGGGTGAAGATAGAGGAGCAGTTTGGGCTTTGCAGTTGGGCAAATTCAGGTTTATTCTTGGCTCTGCCGCCTTCTAAGAATGACACTCCTGAGCCTCAGTTTTCCTCATCTCTAAAATGGACACAGTAAACGCCCAACTCTGGGCTGAGAACTGAGGTGGCGTAAGGTGAGGGCTGGAACATGAGCTGTGGTTGTTACCTTGAGGCTGCAGGAGGTCCCCACTCACCCTGCTTCCTTCCTGGTTTCTCGCACCCAGATGTGGAGGTGGACGGGCAGAACTGGACCTTTAGTTTTGACTTCTCCTTCCTGAGCCAAGAAGAGGACCTGGCATGGGCTGAGCTCCGGCTGCAGCTGTCCGGCCCTGTGCACCTTGCCCCCGACGACCTGCTCTCCATTGAGATTTTCCACCAGCCCAAGCTGGACGAGGAGCAGGGCCCCACCGGCTGCCTGGAGCGTCTCCAGATGGACCTGTTCACTGTCACTCTGTCCCAGGTCACCTTTTCCTCAGGTAGCATGGTCCTGGAGGTGACCAGGCCACTCTCCAAGTGGCTGAAGCACCCTAGGGAGCTGGAGGAGCAAATGTCCAGTAGAACGGGAGAGTGTTGGAGGCGGCTCCCCACGCCACCTGTCACCGATGTGCTCCTCATGCTCTACTCCAACCTCTCCCCCGAGCAGAGGCGGCTGGGGGGCTCCACCTTGCTGTGGGAGGCCGAGAGCTCCTGGCGGGTCCACGAGGGACAGCTCTCCCGGGAGAGGGACCGGAGGCACCGGCGACATCACTTACCGGACAGGAGCCAGCTGTGTCGGAAGGTCAAGTTCCAGGTGGACTTCAACCTGATTGGATGGGGCTCCTGGATCATCTACCCCAAACAGTACAATGCTTATCGCTGCGAGGGGGAATGTCCTAATCCTGTGGGAGAGGAATTTCATCCGACCAACCACGCGTACATCCAGGTGCGCTCCAGGGCGTGGGGGTGGACGGGGCACAGGACTCCGCTTTGCTCTGAGCTTACTGTGTTGGCCAAGTAAGTTAGTTAGCCAAGCCTGTGCAAAGCGCCAGGGCCTGTGCTAGGCCTAAGGGTAGAACGCGTCCTTAGAGAGCTGACGCGAACCATGCCCTGCCAGGCAGCCTTGAACACTTTGCTTTCCTGGGACTTTTTCCCTTGTCTTTTATAAAATAAGGGGTGGAAGGTATAGATTAGAGGGTCTCTGCTCCTCTGCAGCCCTGGTGTTCTGGGAGAGAAGTTTGGGGATAAACAAGCCTGACTTTGATTCTTACTTATTAGCTATGCCATATTGAGCACGTTACTTACTCTTGGAGTATCAGTTTTGCCACCTGTGAAATGGCAGTAGCAGTATCTCATAGGGGTGTTGTATAGCCAAGAGGGACGACATGCATAGTGCATGCACGGTAGTTGGCATTAAATGGGCATGTTTAGTGATGGATTGTCAGTATTAGAAGCCCCATACTTCTTTCTGGTTGAGAGGGGCTACCGTTGGGATGATATTGTTGTTTTGTTTTAAGATTTATTTATTTATGCAAACAAGGTGTAGGTCAGAGGTACAGGGAGGGGGTATAAGAGGATTCACCAGGGACAGAGTGAGGTGCAGAGCAGGCAGATCTACTGAAATACACTGCTGAGGGGAGCAGCAGGTAAGACAGGAGAGGTCTGCTGCGCCATGTGGGTCAGCTCCCTGGTGGGGATTGAACTCAGGCTGCAGTGGCTGCCCATAGTTTGAGAGCACTATGTCTTTAACCCCTGCACTACCAGAGAGGCCCCTGGGATGATACTGTTCTAACCACTGTACTTTGTTGCCTGAAACTGAAGCTGGACACCCATTATGCAGGAGTTTACAAGGCTGTTCATTAGCCTAATCTAGAAGGTGGAAGAGGTGTTAGAAAGAGAGGAACAGAAGGAGAATGAGAAAGAAAAAGCAGGGAACAAAGTCTAGTATGAGCCCTCTATTATGAGGTGGCCCTGCCCTGCTCTCAAAAGTTAAATGGGAGCAAAGTGTTTTTATTTTACTCCATACAGCTCAGACTGGGGATCTCATGGACCTCTGTGCATTCTCTACGGCAGGGTTCAGAGGCCCTGGAGAGCATGTGAGCTGAGCTTAGGCCAAGGAGATACTAAGTCCTGGGCAAAGGTGCCCCAGCTCTCCCCAGCTCTGCCTCCAGGTCTCACTTCACTCCACTCAGCTAACTGCAGTGTGAACCAGAAACCCAGATGTCCCAATCACCAGCTCTTGCCACTCTGATCTGAAAAGATGTGGTAGATCCACAGGGACAGGGCCCAGTTCCAGAATGCAAAGGGTTGCCACCTTTTCTCCGATTGACTGTTTGCCCTTCTCTGGGCCTCTGGGTGACAAGGCAAATCCCACTAGAATTTGCATATGACTCTCACCTGCTTCATATTTCTGGAGCTAAACCAGAGGTTTCTTTTGTTCTTTTTAAAAAAATATTTATTTATTTATGCATACAAGGGCTATTGAGGTACAGGCCAGAAGCAGAGGGTGAGAGGATTCACCAGACAGAGTGGGGGGCAGAACAGTCTGATCTGCTGAGGGGAGCATCCGGCAAGGCAGGAGAGGTCTGCAGCGACTTGTGGGTCACCTCCCTGGCTGGGGATCGAACTCGTGCTGTTGTGCCACAGATGATGCTTCATAGTGCGGTGCTCAACCCACTATGCCACCAGGGGGACCCTAAACCAGGGGTTTCTTAGAATAGTTTCTAAATTGGTATTCCCGCTAGGCTGAAATAATAGGAGAGCATATAAAATGGCTATTGTTCTGCCCAGGTATGGCATTTAGAGTCTTCTGTTAAAGATGATAAAAAAACAATAGATGTTATTTTAGGTTTTTGAGTTGATGAAGTATTAGCATGCTGAGTCCTTTTTGAAAATGATTTTCTATTTTTGCCCCTAGAAACTGATTTTAACTTTCTTTAACTATTTCACCCTTTCCCCAGAAGTTACATGTTCTGACCTGACCACAGCGATGTGAACTGACCGCACTTCCCTTCCTTTCAGAGTCTGCTGAAACGGTACCAGCCCCACCGCGTCCCTTCCACCTGCTGCGCTCCGGTGAAGACCAAGCCTCTGAGCATGCTGTACGTGGACAATGGCAGAGTCCTTCTAGACCATCATAAAGACATGATCGTGGAAGAATGTGGGTGTCTTTGAGGAGCTCCTGGAGGAGGCTGGATCTGCCTGTATCCTGGAAAGTTGGGAAGCTCCTGGTAGTTGCAGTAACCGTCTAATCCAAAAAGGAGAAACAAAGAGGAGGCGACGTTGCTCTATCCGCCAGTCCCAAGGAGGAATGGTTGTCCACCCTGCAAGTGAAGGCGCTGGAATCCTACTAAACACAGAGGCCACCGTCGGGGGTGGAAGGAGGACACCAGGGAAGCGGGCCTGCTGGGTTTTCTCTTTACTGAACGGACAGCGGTGGGTGAAAGCACTAGTGCAAGAGTCTCTTTACCTGAATCCCCAGAAATTGTCTGCAGATGTTGGAGGTTATGTGCATTTATTTTTGAGTTGGGACAATTTATATATAATGTTTATATATTCTTTAAGTTAGTCTTCAATCCCTTTCTTCCAAATATTAAATTACTGTGTTAAATTAAAAAATAGTCTGTTGGGCTCTTGTTGCCGCCGACTGGCTTAGGGGAGCCCCCCCGATCTTTTTGGCTGGCCAGTGACAATCTGTTGGCCTTGTCCAGAGATTCGCTGGAGTGGGGCTCTGCTAATGAGTTGCACAAACAATAAAGCCATTGTACAATCCTCCTAGGCCAGCTGGTGCTGCTAAAGAAGCAGGAACTCATCCAAGAGAAGTGACCACATTGGTTCACAGAACTGGAGCCCTCAGACATCCCCGAGTCGGTCTGCTTGGGCAGACATGATCGAGTCTATTAAAGTTGCTGACAGTTCACCTCAGTTTCACTGTTGCTATCAATGAGGGCCCGGAGCTTCCTGTAACAAGGGGGAGGGCCCTGCCCTGGTTGAAGACTTCTCAGCCACTAAGAAGCTGTGTGATCTCAGGTAATTCACTGTTCAGCCTCTTCCTGTAAGATGCAAGCAGGTAAAATACAAATGGCTATTGACAGGCTCAGAAGAACCATGAGCTTTAAACCACAGGCTGGGGGCCTCCCTGGTGGCACAAGGGGTTAAGCACCACACTATGAAGCTTCCACAGCCACTGCAGCACAAGTTCGATCCCTGGCTTAGGGAGCTGAACTCCAAGGCGCAGCAGACCTCTCCTGCCAGGCTCCCTGCTCCCCTCAGCAGTGTATTTCAGCCAATCTGCCTGCTCTGTTCCCCACTCTGTCTCTGGTGAATCCTCTCACACCTCTGGCCTGTACCCAAGTTCTTGTATGTGTAAATAAATCTTTAAAAAACAACAACAAAAAAACCCCCATAGGCTAGCCCGTGGGCTTTATCCCTATTTCCCTCCCAAACTCATGAAGCCTGCTTAGCCCAGGCCCTGCCAGGCCTCTTTCATCTTTATCTGTTCAGGGTTCTGAGGTGGGCTTGATGTCAGTCAGGCTCCACATTCCAGAGCACAGCAGAAGGAATGTGAACTTTCTAATAGGAAACTATCCAAAACAAAAGTCTTCTACTGCAAAGACCCGAAAGGCAGCTGACCTTGTTGAGCATTATCAAAGCAGGGGCTATTTTGTTGTTTGGCAGGGCAAAGGGGCCATACGCTGCCATTCTTCCCAAGATACCTGCTGACTTGTGCTCCAGTCTTAAGAAAATGATTCTAATCATGTGGGAACCTCTGCTGAGACCTGACTCAAATGCAGCCTTGGATGAGTCAAGGTAGTGATCCTGGTCCAGGCAGAGTTTGGCTAGGCCAGTCAGGTCTGGGCTTGACAAACCTCAGTTGCCCTGATTCAGCACAGAGCTGATTCAGCTGCTCATTTCCTGGAGTGGAAGGAGCTCTGCCCTAGCCACAATTCAAAATCACAATAGGATCCTGCATTTGACACTTAGAAAAAGGAACTGAGGCGCTCTCATGAGGTCAGCCCTAGTCCCATTCTCTTCCCTGAGAGGTCTAGTGAGTGGCTCGCACAGGTAAGAGCGACTCCTAGCCCCAGGCAGGTTTTGCTCAAGAGCACTGGATTTGTTTTTGGAACCATACATTTGAATCCCAATTTTATTACCAAACCGAATTTCTTGAGAGTAAAAATCTCATCTCAGGGCTTTAGAGGATCTTTGCTAAGTAGGTGCCCAACTGTTCTGCTATGGCTGAGGCCAGGAAAGTGAAAGGTCAAGTTATCTGTGTCTACAGCTTGTGGGTGTGTGCAGTTAACACTTCTACCCAGAATGGACCTCACTGACATTGCCTTGGCATTCTCTGCCTCCCCTCGCCCCCAGTCTTAGTGTGTTGTATGCCAGCAGCAGGCTCATCCTGCCAGGCCAGAGGTGTCTAGGGCTGACCCTTGCATGCTAGTGAGGTTTTTTAAGTTGCAACAAACACTGCTGAGAACTGAGTCCTGCCCTAACCTGGGGCCAGGAAGAGGCTTTCATAGACTAGCCTTATTTTAACTTACTCTCAAAGATCTATATTGCTCCTTTAACAGTGTCAGTAGCTGAGTGAGAAAAACAGCACATCACTGCTCTCTGCCTGGGCGTGTGGATGGGCCTGGCAGTAAGCAGTAGTGAAGCAAAGGAAAGCGGTAGGAATTGAAAGCACCAGGTCCATCTTCATCTTGCAAAGTACTCGCCTATCCTGTTGTCTTGAGTTAATGTCCTACTTGCCTGAGTAAAATGTCTTTAATTAGACTGCTTTCAAACTGACTTGGCTGGGGGACTCCCTGAGGCTCAAGGGGTTAAATCTTAGCAACATCAAGCTGTCAGTAGCCACTGCAGCAGTTCGATCCAGAGCTGGGAGGGCCAGGTAGGTGACCCACATGGTGCAGCTCTCTCCTGTCTTGCCTGCTGCTCCCCTCAGCAGTGTATTCTGTCTGCCTACTCTATTCCCCACTGTCTCTGATGAATCCTCTTCCCCCACACCTCTGGCCTGTACCCCAGTTCTTGTACGCATAATCTTTTTTTTTTAAAGTACTTTTTTTTTAAAAAAAGATTTATGTATTTATGCATACAAGAGCTGGGGTACAGGCCAGAGTCCAGGGCGGTGAGAGGATTCACCAGAGACAGAGTGGGGAACAGAACAGGCAGACTGACCAAACACACTGCTGAGGGGAGCAGCGGGCACAGCAGGAGAGGTCTGCTATGCCATGTGGGTCCCCTCCCTGGCCAGCGGCAGAGATTGAACTTGTGCTGCAGTGGCTGCGCTTAGTAGATCATTGCTTAACCCACTGCCGCCACCAGGGAGGCCCATAATTAATCTTTAAAGAAACAAAAAACACAAAAGGACAGCATTCTTACTCTAGACTAATGCTAAGGAAACAGATGCCGAGCATGCAATATCTCTTATTTCAGTCAGATAAGAGGGGTTTCTGACAAATGCGCCTCAGGGGCCAAGGTGGTGTTCAGAAAAAGCTAAAGCTGCAATTAGGCTTCTGGGACATTAGTACTAGAAGCCTCTTGGGCCCGGCACGTCCATGTTCACCTCCAAAGTGAGAGGGATCCAGCTCCCTGCACACACAGGGTCAGAGGGAAAAGGGTGTGCTCCCTCAGTGTTCATTAAAGCAGTCAACTGCCTTGCCTGTGTCCCTCACCGGCCAAGATCCCCAAATGTGAAATCAACAGGATTTCACCTGAAAGTTTACAAAATCAAAACACGAAGCTGATATCCAAGATCTTTATTGATTTAACTGTAACAGCAACCATTGGTGAGAATTTAATTTTTCCCTAATTTCCAAAGACCTGCTGGTATGGAAGGACAGTCACAAAAAAAGAAAACAGCAGTGAAGGAATCACACAGGCTTCACGCGCCCCTGGCTACCTGTCCACAACAGTGAAGCAGACAAATAGCTAAGGGGGAACCTCATTAAGGGAGAGGAGGGAAGACAAAGGAAAGCACTGGTAGTCCCCACTTTTCCATTCGAAATGGATGGAACCATTTTGGTGGCACTAAGACAAGGGCATTTTTTTTAATATATATATAAAATACTTTACAGATGCTTAAAATAGACACCTGAACATGTGTCCTCTGGGCTCTCCAAGACGCCTTCTTTAAGGCATACCCTTAAAGCAGAGGGTCTCCTCACCCAGGCGGAAAGATGGGTCCATCTCAGGTGAAGGAAAGGCACTGGCTCACAGTACTGATTTGGATACAGACACGGGGAGCAGGGCGGCTCACCCACGTGACTAGCGTCTCTCAGTGTGCCTCCCCCACTCTCCAGGTTTCAAGTAAACATTACCCCTGGCCTTGGCTCTGGGTTTTGTTTCCATTTTTTAAGATTAAGATGGAGAGGAAGGGGATACACTGGAGCAAGAATGGATATTCTGTGCTAGAATCATGGAATTCTCTAAGTTTGAAGTATCCAGGAATTTTGGTTTTAAGCACTGGCAAGAGCTCCCTTTGGAAATATCAGTGGCCAAATGATTATCAAGCATTGCAGCATCTCTATCAGCCTCCCACTCAGACAGGTGGCAGAGCGAGTTTAAATACCCTGGGAAATGTGCTTCATCTTGGGGTTTTTCCATTGGGCACCCACCATACAGTATGTTCGGCCAGGCTGCAGCCAGAGGTTAAGCAGAGAAACCACAGACCAGGGACTCAAAAGACTTCTAAATCTAAGCTTTGCCAAAAGGTATCAACTTGCAGGACCAGCCCAGAGAGAGAAATTTAAATCCCAGAAAGTGAAAAAGGTGATAATATCTGCATGCAAAGAGAGTATGTATCAACAATCATCCTTAAGAGCCTCCAGTAAGAAAATTTCTGTGAGCTAGCTTCAAGGAAACTCTACCACCAAGCTGGAAAGTCATCACTAGAACAGCAAATGCTCCTGGGGATAACATTCTGAAGAAATGTGACCTAACTGCCTCAAGGTCTGATTTCATCTTTTACTGGGGGAGGCAGTATCTATATCCCCTTCAAAGTACAGACAGAACTGCCCTCCCAAAGAAATATTGCTGCTTCAGAAGTACCACCCCCTCCCAAATGTCATGGGTGTTGGTGATCGGGCTCTGCAGATCAGTGAATAGCTGCCCACAAGCATGCTGTCCAGACCAAAGCCAAGTTCTGGACCAGAAAGAAGTAGTGGGGCCTCCTCTCTAAAACGGGCAGGCAAAGGGCTGAGGCCTGGCTTCAAGCAGTCAAGATACTCAAATCCCCATCAAGTATCTAAGATGGGGAGAAAGATCTGGTCTCTGGGATACTGCTGCCAATAAGACAAGCCCCTTACACCAGCTGCCAATTCCAAGTGGTCACTCCATTGCCACTTGATGCGTTCTGGGAGTGAAACCCACACATTTAGCAGCTGGCATTCTAGTGGAAACATTTAAACTAGAAGGTAAGGTCTGAAGAGTTAGTAACCCAAACAGCAAAAAAAGTAAAAGACCATCTATTTTGATTCCACCTCAGAATCAGAAGGAAAAACAAAATGCATTTGAAGGTGTTTTAAAGATTAAGTGTTTTACTTCTGTAAGTACCTTTTCTTACAGCTGCCCTGGCAGTTTTGCTTCTTATTCCAAAATACTCCCAAACAAGCAGAGCTTACATGTAAGAAAGTGCTAGAGAGAAGCAGAACGTGACCGAACAAGAACTTGTTTCCGTAAGATGTCCAAAATGTAAAAAGCTTGGTCAGACATGGGTGCCAGAAACACAAAGCAGACATTCACTAAGAACATGTTGAACTTACGAGCCTCATCTAGGTTTCACTCCAAGGTGAAGATAGGATTGGTTCTCTTTAAGAAAGATATTCCCCAGGAAGCCCAAGATGAAGTCAGTATAGTTACCTGGCACACTGGGTTTAGAGGGACCATCAAACAGACACCTCTAATCCCCACATGGCACCTACTTTATTGAGAAGTGGCTTTGTGGGTGAACAACACAACCCAAGTCTAGGCTGGCGTGGTCAGAGACCCTACCAAGTACCAACTCTGCTGGGGCCTGGTTTCCTAATAGTATCATCTCTTTCACCCTGAATCTTAACTGTTAACTTTTCTTCAACCCAGTAACCTAATATCTAACTCACATTTGCTCCCTTTGCTTGACAGTCCTGACTCAAGTCAGCTTTAGTGGTTCTACTAAAAAGGATCCAATTTCCTGATAATTCTTGGCTAAAGAGGATAGGAGTAAGTGGTAGTCAAATCTTAGAGACACCGAGATTGCAAACAAGCTGGGCTTCTTTGGACTCCTGGTAGTCAGGAGGTATATGGATATATTTCTCCTGGAAATTGCCATTTCTCAACACTTCTCTAAACCAGCAAGCTCTGGGAAAAGAGGAAGTCTGCAGTCTGTGCCAGTTTGGTGCATAACTTAGAGATCTGTTTTTGGTAGCAATTTGTCTCTGAAAGTCTATCATCTGACTCAAACCCACCACTGTCAACCTGGTTTCCTCCTCTATTGGGGACGTGGTTGACATATCCACAAATTCGCTGATACTGCTCATTCAGTGGGCAGGATGTACTTCCCCTCCTTAGGCATTTGTTGGGCTTCATGGTTTGCTTCTAAGTCAAAGAAAAAGTGAAGGTCAATGCTTTCAGATTTTAAAAAAGGCACTGCCATGTGTTTTCCTTCTTGCCCTCTCTCTGGGGTCATTCAGCTCAGGGAAGCCATGGTTTCCTCATAAAAATAAAGTACAAATGAGTGTCGAGATTTTAAGAATCATCTCACTCAAATGGAACCCTAAGGGCGTTCCGTCCCCGAGGAAAAAAACCAGGGTTAAAATATTTATTTAAAGCTTCATCTGTGAGCCTTCCAAATATTCAGAAGCAAACCAACTACTGAATTCTGGTCGCCCCAAAAAACATTCTGTTAAGTGTAGCACAAAGGTGGCATTTGTTGGCAGCTGACCTGTTGTTACCTTGTGATTATTTTTAAAATGTTAATTTTGGGAGGTCAAGGTAGCAATGGCCTCCAGGAAAGAACTGCACCAAGCAGTGAGGAAGTCCTTGCAGAGAACGCTGTGAGATCAGGCAGTTACTCGAGGTACAGACAATACTCCTAAGAGATACTAAAACGTGGCCTCTGATTAGGCAGGTGGCATGCAGATTGCCCAAGATGGCAAAAGGGGGTAAACGGCATCTTGACACCAATCAAGCTCGCATATTTTAAGTTCATTCCCCTTTGTTCGGTGAGTTAGCTATTTTTTCACGTGCAGCATTTAAGATCCAGAGGGGATGGGATGCTCTTCTGCTGGCTGGCAGACCTACTACAGACAGTTGGGCGCAGGTTCCAGAGGATGCCAGGGTTAGGAATGAAAAAGGAGAAGCTCCATCTCCAAAGACTCAAGCTCCTCAGGGGGCAAAGAGGTCCTGCCAGGCCTCTAATGTAAATTACAGTGCAACTTAAGTTTCCCAAGAGTAGGTAAAATGAAATTTGAAGTTTAATTAAAATCAGAACAGGGATACATTAGACAAACAAACAAAAAATACCATTCTGATCATCAATTTTTGAGACTGAAGGTATCACCAAATTGTTGATGCAGTGTATTCCTGAGAGACATCAACTGCCACAAAAGGTTTCACTCTGAACTATTCACATTTTGTTGCAGAAAACAGAACAAAGTTCCTCACATATCCTTCCTTTCTTCTAAAACATAACAGCAAGCAGGGTCTTTTCATAGTTGAAAAGAAAAACAAACAGCTTTCTTTCTGAGTCAATAGGCCTATTACGCGCACCCTGGCACTGATCTCCAAAAGGGGCTCAGGACACCAAATCTAAAATTCCCAGACGCCAGTGCTACTTTACTTGTCTTCTGTGAGGGAACAGAGGCATCAATCTTTCTTGAGGGGAGTCACTCTCTGGGGTTTATTGTGCCATTCAATAGTCATGGGACTGTAGGGTGGGGAGGAGGGGAATGAAAAAGCAAAGGATGAGGGAAAAGAACGAGGCTTTCATAACAACCCACAGCCAGGCAGAATGGTCCAGATCTCTAAACCATCCAGTACAAACTCCAAACATGCACACCCAAAAGTAGAGAGCGAAGGAAAGCACTCAGAAAGGCTGGAGGTGACAAAGGATGGTGACATGGAACAGCAGACTCACCACGGACACCTGTCACCTTCCCAGCACTGGAAGATGTGTAATTTAAAAAGTTGCTGTTCAAAGTTGTACTGAAAACATATCTAAAAATAGGTCTGTAGTCATCTTAAAAATAAAAGGTCACCCCTCATATAAGGTAAGTGACAGATATCAGATACCAACAATTGAGGTATCTCTGATGTATATTTGAAAAAAGGCCTAACAGAGAAAAAGGAGAAGAGGAAGGAGAGCAGGAGAGAGGGAAGACAGGGAAAATTCAGAGTATGATGGGTAAGGCAAGAAAAACTGGGAGGAACACATTTTTTAAACCGATGCTTATCTATTTCAGCAAACAAAGCAGGTCCACAGAGGGAAAAAGTTCAGTTTTTTTCCAGGAACATTCTGAAAGTCAACTTTAAAATCAAAATAGAACACACTGCACTATGAGACAACAAATATCATAACGCTCCTTGGGTTGGAAACTGACTACTGAAGAATGGGTGCTCCAGTGGCTCTCTGCTCCCCTGCGGTCACTCCTGGGTACCATCTGGCAGAACACTGTATGATCAGGCTGTGTCCAAAGTACTTCCACCACTTGGTATAGACCTTCTCTGGGAGCAGATGAATCACTTGGATAGACAGTGTCCAGGAGGACCCAACAACAGAAGCAAGCGGGAACAATGGGAGAAGAGAACTCCCTTCCAATGTAGAGTTCAAAAATTTTGTACAAATGTGCTAAGTAAAGCAATGGGAAGATGAGCTGTAATACCAAAGACAGAAGACATTCTTCCCAGAGGAATCAAACCTCAAAACAGTGTCATAGGGCAACGCTACCGGAGCTGCACAAACTGTGCTCTCCCGGAGGATGAAGATCTCAAGGTAACTGTTTACATTTCCCTCGAATGGTTTGAAGACCACAAACTCACTCTGGAGGCACTGACCCATGGGTGGGAGACAGGAAGGGGAGACAGAGAGTAAGAACAAAAATAAAGCTGAACCTACCAAATCTCTGTCTCACTTCCCCAGACCTCCCAACCAGGAAGCTGTTGGTCACTTGCTATTTGATTTGTGATTGAAAAACAATGCGGGGAGGGGTGATTTCACAATATAAAAAGCCAAAGATTAACTGTTTTCCTCTGTGCTGCTTGGTTCTACAGAAATACAACAAGGGCTTTCAATCTAATCTGTCTAACTGGGAAGGGGAACAGGAAACAGGGAGAAGTAATGGTCGGATGAAGCTCATCTTCACATGTTCGGCACCCAGAGAAAAAGGAGGAGGTTGCAATGGGGACTGCTGGTACTGCCTCTTCTGTCTTTTCACTGTTGATCCATTCGCCAAATCAGGTACACACAGTATCAGTGTTGCTGCTTTTCTTCTGATCCTGGCAGGACGGTCAGATGTCCATCTCAAACTGAGCATCATCCCCTAGTTAGAATGAAGAAATGGAAAAACTTAGCACGAAAAGGAAGAACAAAACCACTTCACTGTCACTTCCTCTGCATGAGTGTCAAAAAATAATTCACATTGTCCCATTCCCTTTTGCCCTAAAACAATTGTTCTACTTTATTTTGGCTCATCTTTCTGGGAGGGAAAAAAGAATGGCAGTTAAATTACCCATGGGGGAGAACGCTGGGGGAAAGACAAGTGAAAACTTTCCCAGTGTCCCTATGCCCCCAGGTGGACCAAATAGGAGCTCCTGGGGTATCCCTTATCAGTAACCACGCCAGCACTATTCTGGAGCTCTGAACTTTGGCCCAGCTCTGAACTGACACTGTGTCCATTAAAAACTCCTTTGGAATCTGAGGAGGCAGAGTGCTGGCTCAGGTACGGGGGTCACGGCATCCAAACCAAGGTGGAATTCAGGAGCTGACCACTTGTACCTCCCTCTCTGCTTCCAGACACAGAGGAGTTATTACTGAAAGTGAACATGTGAGGGCGTGTGAGAGCAGAGAAGGAACGGGGCAGGTGTTCACTGAAATATAACAGGTGGTCCTAGGAGGAATAAAACTGTATACACCCCAGACCAGGCCTGGTCTAGTTCCTGAGGGTGATGATATGGGGCTATTAAATTCCATTTTGTTTTGTGTGTCATCCTAGTCTGAAAAAGCCCAGGTTCAAGGACTCATTTTTGGGGTACACAACTTTCTGATTTTGCATTCCTCCCAACACTCACTAGATTAGATGTGATTATGTTTAGTTCTAGAACATATCATTTGGTAAGTGGGGAATGGTGGGAACTTAGAGACATATAATTCAACATGTAAGTGAACATCAGTTATAACCAAACACCAGCATTTCTTCAACCTACAGTAGACTGATTTCATATTCCCAAGGTCTCCCACATGATCCCCAATACCATCATTCTCTTACCAACTGCATGCTTCCTGTCATGATTGTTCAAGTTGTTCAAATTGTTTACTTCTACTTTGGAGTCTTCGATTAAGGTGCCAGGGCTGGTGACTCCTGGGATGTTGGGCAGATGGCAGGGTGGGGTCTGAGCCATGGGAGAATTGCGACGATCCAACAGAAACTTTCTATCATAAATGATTCTGGTTCCTGAAAAACAAGGTTAAAAAGAAATTGAAACAATATAAGGGGCTATCAACATACAAGACTGTTTTCTATATGTCTCTCTCTGAAGACTCTTAGTTCCTAAAGCCATGGCTACTTTATATGTATCTATATCTACAGGAATATAGATGTAAATCTTTATCTGACCTAGGTCCTAACATAATATACACCAGAAAGTTGTAAATGAATAAACACGGAAACAAACAGTGAGAGCTTTAATTTAAAAGCTTCCCATAGAAGCACTGAGTAGACATTTGTTCCAGAACTATGGTAGAAGCTGAAATGAGCAGCCCTCCTATATTTCACAGAACAAATGCTCACCAGTGGGGCCTCTGTGGTGGCGCAAAGGGTTAAGCACTGCACCATGAAACATCTGCAGCCACTGCAGCATGAGTTCAATCCCCAGCCAGGGAGGTGACCCACATGGAGCAGCAGACTTGTCCTGCCTCGCCCGCTGCTCCCCTCAGCAGTGTGTTTCAGTCAATCTGCCTGTTTTGCTCCCCACCCTGCCTCTGGTGAATCCTCTCACCCCCCCCCACACCTCTGGCCTCTACCCCAGTTCTTGTATGCATAAATAGAATCTTAAATAAGACATAAAACTAAGTGACAATCTGCAGATGCATCTGCTGCTGGCTCAATACAGCAGATGTTTGGAGCTCTGCTGTTCTAAGGCCAGTTCACCAAGAAAGAATGTGGGGACTATTCAGTGACATCAGCTGATGGGGGTGAGGGCAGAGAGGGGAGTGGCAGCCCAGCCCAGTTGCCATCCCTACTTAAGTAACAAATGGAGGGAATCACACAGAACTATCTTGCTCACACTAGGCTTAAATCCAGAGGAGAAAAACCTGCTTTCAGGGTTTAGTCAAAGTTAAAGGCAATGTCACATGAAAATAAAATTGTGTACAAAGTCACCCAGTTTAAAGAGTAAAATCTGGACACCACCTACTGGTTAATGATTTTAGATTCTCAGTGTAAAGAAAGAACAGTCCTGCATTACTGTAATAAGGAGATTCTGGTTCAAGTTGATTTCATCAAGCAATATGCACGAGCAATAACCTGGGAAACAGAAGAAGTCTATTTGAAACGTGAGGAAGAAAATGGACAAAGCAAGGCATTTTACTGCAAGAGAAATGGAACTCCAGTCTCCCCAAAGAAGGGAAGAAATAAACATTTAAGCTAAAGACATAATACTAACACTAATTTATGCAGCTGGGAAATGGTTAGAGAGAGTAATGTATGTAGTAGTAGTGTATGTTTACACAAATGCTAGTAAAGTTTTCTTTTGATGGGTGAAAAAATAAAACTCAAGGGGTCTCCCTGGTGGCACAGGGGTTAAGTCTCAGTGCTATCACTGATAGGGCCTCAGTTTCATCCCCCAGCCTGGGAGCAAACACACACATGTTGCAGTAGACCTATCCTGTCTAGCCAGCTGCTCCTCTTAGTAGTGTATTTCAGTAAATTCACCTGTCTCTGGTAAATCTTCGCACCTCTCGCACCTTAGGCCTACACCCCAGTTCTTGTATTCATAAATATAAATAAATCTTAAAAAAAAAAAAGACTTAAACTAGTGCCTTCCTAGAAACTCTTGGAGAAACTCTCCAAGAGAGAGTCCACTTTCCTCTACTCCTAGATCTCTGCTTTATTTTTTTTTTAATTTTTAAAGATTTTATTTATTTATGCATACAAGAGCTGGGACACAGGTCAGAGTGTGGGGTGTGAGAGGAGTCACCAGAGACAGAGTGGGGAACAGAGCAGGCAGATTGGCTGAAATACACTGCTGAGTGGAGCAGCGGGCAAGGTAGAAGAGGTCTGCTGCGCCATGTGGGTCAGCAACCTGGCCGGGGACTGAACTAATGCTGCAGTGGCTACTGACAGTAGATGGTGCTGAGAATTAATCCCTTGACCCACCAGGGAGGTCCTCCATCCATATGCTTTAACAACTGAAGTCAAGTACTAAAAAGTTCTCCTATTGATACTACTACTAAATCAGCCACAGGAAAGAATGACTAAGTATCTCAGAATGGAAGAATGTTCTCAGAAGGGCATTTACTTATTTTTTTAAAAAGATTTAGGGCCTCCCCGGTGGCGCAGTGGGTTAAGCAATGATCTAGGAAGCAAACCGCAGCCACTGCAGCATGAGTTCAATCCCTGCTGCCAGCCAGGGGGTGAGAGGCTCCTGCCTCGCCCACCTGCTGCCTTCGGTATTGTGTTTCAGTCAGTCTGCCTGTTCTGCTCCCAGCTGTCTCTGGTGAATCCTCTCACCTCCCCTGACTCTGGCCTGTACTCTAGCTCTTGTATGCATAAATAAATAAATAAATCTAAAAAAAAAAAAAAGAGTTATTTATGCATACAAGAGCTGGAGTACAGGCCAGAGTCAGGGAAGGTAAGCGGATCCACCAGAGACAGAGTGGGGAGCAGAACAGGCAGATCAACTGAAATACACTGCTGAGGGGAGCACTGGGTGAGGCAGGAGAGGTCCGCCGTGCCATGTGGGTCCTTTCCCTGGCCAGGGATCGAACTGGCACTACTGTGACTCGGATGCTTCACAGTGTAGCGCTCAACCTACTGAGCCACCAGGGAGGCCCATGAGGGCATTTATTAAAACACAAAGCATTTTAAAATAAAATCCTTAAGTATTTCAAAGGATACTATCACCTTTTTTTTTTTTATTATCTAGTTCTGTTGCAACTATGCCGTACACACATTCACATTTATAGCTTATGAAAGTCTATCCACAATAAACCACTGAGAAGTATACAGTGCCATGTCTGGAACCTACTAGAACAGTATTGTTGATTCTTCATTAGAATCAACTTGGATGCTTGTTAAATATATTCAGACTAAATCAGAATCCCTGAAATCAAAATTTAGAAAGCCATATTTTTTAAGTTCCCTAGGTTCATTAAAGAACCCAAATTCACATCATCTACCTCCCCAAGTCTGAGTAACTGTGATTTGAGAATGGAAATTCTGTTTCTATTTGATTTGAGAAATATTAAAGAAGTACTAGAAGAGTATAAAAGAGGTTGAGAGATCACTTTGACAGATGAAAGGGACTTATTCAGTCAGGGTTAGCCAGAGGCAAAATCAGCACAGGATCTGAGGCCACCATCATGACTTCTACCCAGTCCAGTCCCCTTTCTATTCTACCCCAGCCTACAATCCCCAAGAATGGGAGTGGGTCACCCTAAGTGAAAGAAGACAACAACTACTTAATATATAAAGAACAGGATGAACAGTAGATGTATTATACAAGGGACCACTAAATATTTGACCTAAGCACCTCCTTGGGGTTGAGGAAAGAAATGAGTTGATGGTAGCTATATTATTGCTCCCCTAGGGAGCACTATACAAATAGGTAGACATGGGTTTTGGTCTTGCTGTCTGGTAATGTCTGAGTATTTATACTTTTTAATAAATTGCCTAATCTTTGTATTTCTTCTTACATAATAGAGATGGTTCCCCCCACCCCAAGTATGTGATTAGGTAGAGGTTATATAATCTAAGAAATTAATTCAGAATAGTAAACAGGGTGTTACAAACTAGTGCTAATAAAAGAAGCTGGTAGAGATGATAATCTCTCAAGGAGAGCATAGCAGAAACCAGGTTAACAGCTCTAATCACTGTAAATAGTGCTTCTTTCAGCTATTAGCTAAATGAAAAACCTTCGCAAAAGTAATCTTTTAGCCCTAAGAGTGGGCTAGAATTAGTTTCCTATTTTTACTGCTCGAAAGTTTAGGCCTAGAGCCCATGTGTGATGTGACCTGGCACCATGACCTTAAACTTGGCAGAACAGCTCTGTATGCCTGCCTCCAACTTTTTAAGACACTTGGAAAAGTTAGGCATCACATTTGTTCCTGATTTTAAAAAGACCCAAGTCTTATATCCTGTCTCAAATATAATTTTAGGAGAAGGAAAACAGAAATTTACCTTTACCCTCTTGCTTTGACAAATAAGCTATATTAATGCAAAAGGTATTGTGAAATCATGAGAAATGCGTCATTCGGGATAACAGAAAATTTGATTCAACTCTCAAACAATGACTAATTTGGATTATTTTGATGCAAAATTTTCTAACACAAAATTAAAACTTTTTAGGCAACCCTTTCTTTTTTCTTTTTAAAAAGATTTATTTATTTATACATACAAGAGCTGGGGTACAGGCCAGAAATGTGGAAGGTGAGAGGATTCACCAGGCAGAGTGGGGAGCAGAGACACTACTGAGGGGAGCAACAGGCGAGGCAGGAGAGGTCTGCTGCACCATGTGGGTCCCCTCCCTGGCCAGGGATTGAACTGCTGTGGCACGGATGCTTCAGAGTATGGCACTCAACCTGCTGCACCACCAGGGAGGCCCTAGTCAACCCTTTCTTGATGATGATCATTATGACGAAAATAATTGTACTATGTTGTGATCTAGGAAGTCTCAGGACTTAGTGATAGTGATTGATGCTCCGATTACTTGCCAACATTGTGTTAGTGTGATTTGTGTACTCCTTCCTCACTGTTAGGCTAAGTGCTGCCTTTTTTCCAAGTCTTAGCCCAGGATGCCAAACAAAATGCTACAGACTGGGTGGTGGAAACAGAAATACACCTCACAGTTCTAGGGAGAAATTCATGATCAAGGTGCTAGAAAGCTCTCTTCTGGGTGTGGAGAGGAACCTCTCACCATGGGGATAGAGAAATGGAAGAAGCTCTTTGGTGTCTCCTCTTACAGAACACTAATCCCATCACAAGGGTCCCACACTTACGGCCTGAACTAATCCGACATGTCTCCCAAGGCCCCATCTCCACTATCATTACATCAGGGATTAGGGTTTCAGTGTATAAATTGGGAAGGGGATATGTGGCACAATTCCGTCCACAGCACACCCTTTACACACAGTCTGTATGCCTGATGATTCTAATCTGTTACAGGGTTTGGAAATCAGCAACCTGTTTATTAGAATGCTAGGTAAAATAAGAGCAAACAGTTTGAGAGGGGGCCAGATAGCTTTCCAATGAACAACAGCAAGAGCTTTAGTGGATGGACTTTGCACATTTGTCCTGCCACTCCAACTTTGGTTCAAGGGTAGTTTTAGAGGTTTCAATGTGAGATGTTCTTACTAACACTTGCAAGTTAGAACGAGATTATTCTCACTTCTGCAGTACACTAACCTGGTAAAGTCTGGGGGGAGAGGGGGAACCCCACAGGATAAAAGCAAGTTTTCTGTTACTAAATTATATATTAGCAATAACATATGCATCAAAGAGCTGTAATTCAACCAACTGTGAAATCAGCAGAGCTTCTACCTAAATATGTGATGTGTAAGAGAAACTGAAAAACTGATATGAATTTGCAGAAGTGATATAATACACTTCTTAGTGCTTTAGGATATAATTCAAAGTGTATCACTGAGTAGTTTTTAGTATAGTCAAAGAATTGTGCAACCTATCACCACAATGAAATTTAGAATATAGTCAACATCCCCTCAAAAATCACTTGCACATTTAGCGGTCTCTCCCCTCCAACCTCTCCAACTACCACTAACCTGTTTTCTATCTCTATAGCTAGATTCTGGATAGTTTATATGAATGGATTCATACAATACTCAGTCTTTTGGAACTGTTTCTTTCACTTATATATTTTAAAGATTTATATATGTTCAGCATTTATCAGTACGTCATTTCTTTTTATTGCTACTAACAGTCTACTGTGTATATTTTATCATCTTTCATTAACCATCTAACATTTGTTATTTCCACTTTAAATAATGCCATAAACATGCATTTACAATACAAACTATAAACATGCAAATATGGTATTCTGACTTATAAAAATATATATTTTGTCATTCAGATGAACTGATATATATTCTCATACATATTTTTGGTCTTCAATCTCAGTTCCTGGTTCACAACATGTAAAAGTCTTGAAATTTCCTAAGTGTCAAGTGGAGTAAAGGCATCTTTTGTTATGTAAATGAGGTGGCTTTTGTGAGTGCCTAAGAATGGAAGCAGGTAATGAGGAGAACTAACCATGCCTGAGTAAGGAGACCTCCACAAAAACTCAGGAGGTGGGAGTTCAGGAAGCTTGGGGAACATATGGAGTTTGGCTAGAATGGCACACTGGGTATGGGCATTGAAGCTCCACACCCTACCCCCACTCCTGGTTTTAAGCTTATGTAATAAGTCAGTGAACAAATAAGTAAATGTATTTCCTGAGTTCTTTAAGTTGTTCCAAATTTTTAATTTTATCTGAGAAGGGGGTCATGGTTATTTCCCAGTTGATCAGAAGCCTGGGCTTGGAACAGTGCCTGAAGTGGAGGGCAATCTTGGGAGACTGAGCCTTTAACCTGTGAAATCTGATGTTATCTCTGGGTAGCTAATTGAGTTTGAATTCTCCAACACCCTGTTAGTGTCCAAGAATTGCTTGTTGGTTAAGTCCCCCCTTCACTCATTTTGTCTACCCTTCTATCCACCCTCCTGCCTCTGGCAACCACCAATCTGTTCTCTAACTATGAGATCATCCAGTATCAATCTTCTCTGTCTTATTTAACTCAGCATAATGCCCTCAAAGTCAACTCCTGGTGAAATTTCATTCTTTTTCATAGCTCAATTATTACCCCATTGTGTTAATGTGAGTACACATATAGTACATTTTATTTCCTAAGCACTTTTAACAGTTAATTGTTAATAAGATCTCACTAATTCCAACTGAGTACTTGTCTACTGAGAAACAATATATTAAAGGACGTTAGAAATGTTTCAGAATTCTATTACCTCTATCTAAAAATCACCTGTCTACCTACCTGTATGTATATATACCTGTATGTATATGTGAAAAAAATTTAAACAAAAATATACACGCCTTTCCATACCAAATCAGCAAGTTAGATGTAAAATCCTCTTACATATTTCTAATTTTTTAAATAATAAAGTTTTTTGTTTTTTTAAGATTTAGTTATACATATAAGAGCTGGGATGTAGGCCAGATGTACAGGATGTGAGAGGATTCACCAGAGACAGAGTGGGGAGCAGAACAGGTGGATAGACTGAAATACACTGCTGAGGGGAGCAGCAGGCGAGGCAGGAGAGGTCTGCTGCATCGTGTGGGTCAGCTCCCTGGCCAGGGACTGAACTACTAATGCCACAGTGGCTGGCGATAGCTTGATAGCACTGAGACTTTAGGGAGGCCCAACAGTAACAAAATTTAAACCCAATCTCATCTCTTTCCCTGTCTCCATGAACTACTATTTTTCGGGTTTTTTAAAATTTGAGGCAACATCACATTGTAATAGAAGTATCAGGTGTGTATCGTTGAGATTCAACATTGTTATTACCAAAAATTCAAATTTTAATCCATCACCATTTATTGTCCTCTCCCCAATCCTCCCCCTTCCACACCAGACACACACCTAATTCCTTTCTGGTAACCATTAATTGACCTCACAGTCCAAAAGATTATTTTTGTTTTATTTAGCTCATCTATTTGTTTTCTTTATCTACCTTAGTTAGTGAAAGCATAAGTTATTTCTTTTTCACTGCCTGGTCTAGTTCACTAAACAGGATGCATACAAGAGCCACTCATATTATCACAAATGACAAGATCTCATTCTTTTTTTATGACTTTATAATATTCCACAACGTTCATGGAAGAATATTTAGGTTGTTGCTTGGGATTGTCTTCTTGAACTCTTTTTTGGACTGGCCATTGGAAGTGTACAGATATAAAATTGGTTTTTGTATACCAATCTCATATCCTGCAACTTGCTAAAATCAGGAACTAGTTTTAATAGTCTTCTTAAATAGATTCCTCAGATACATTTGATTTTGAATGCATATAAAGTAATCTGGAAGAAGACACGCTGAAGAACTGGGACCTTAAATGATGCTGTTGTTCTTAAATGTGGCCATGACAAATATGGGGGCAAAATGATGGTCTTTTTAATTGTTTGGATTTTATTTTTTTTAAAAAATTTATTTATTTATGCATACAAGCACTGGGGTACAGGCCAGAGGTATGGGGGGGTGAGAGGATTCACAACAGAGAGTGGGGAGCAGAACAGGCAGATCAACAGAAGTACACTGCTGAGGGGAGCAGCGGGCGAGGCAGGAGAGGTCTGCCGCACCATGTGGGTCCCCTCCCTGGCCGGCAGCAGGGATCAAACTCGTGCTGCAGTGGCTGCGGTTTGCTTCATAGTGCATTGCTTAACCTACTGCGCCACCAGGGAGGCCCAACTGTTTGGATTTTAGATCACTGCAAGCTAAAACTAAGTTTAATTATAGCACACACACACACACACACACACACAATTGGGAAATCAGTTTTTTGATTAAGGATTCTATGATCTAACTCAAAACCCACAAAACATAAATATTAAGACTTTGGCTAAGAACAAAATGCCAGGAAAAACACTTTATTTCCTTTTTTGGATACTGTATTTATTATTTTTTTAAAGGTTTATTTATTTATGCATGAACGAACCAGGGTGCAGGCCAGAGGTATGGGGTATAAGAGGATTCACGAGATAGAGTGGGAGCAAAACAGGCAGATCTACTGAAGTACATGGCTGAAGGGAGCAGTGGGCAAGACAGGAGAAGTCTGCTGCACCCTGTAGGCTAGCTCCCTGGTTAGGGATTGAACTCACATTGCAGTGACTGGTGATAGCCAGATAGCGCTGTGTCTTTAACTCCTGTTTCACCAGGGAGGACCCTGGATATTGTGTTTACTTTTTCCTTATGGTGCCACCTTTTCTATGAAAATAATCAGAATTCATACTCCTTGCTTTTATATATAAGAGATAAGGTATCTCATATGCTATTTATCAGTGTTCAAAATTAACAATAAAAGCAAAGAATTTTATATTCAAAGATATGCAAATATTACAGAAAATAGAGGCATGACAGGTACCTCGTATAATCTTATATAATGGAGATCTTAATCTTATATAATGGAGATCTAAAGTCTACAGAGGTCCTACTACAAGAAGAACTACCAGACTGGTAAATGGAGAGTGCAGGGAAAATTTGAGGTAGCAAGTAATAAGAGTGTCCTATATTCCTCATCTTTCATAACAGGGAATTAACAGTATTATCTAAGGTTCAAAAATCAAGAAATGGTCATGAGCATATACTATTTATAGAACAGTGGTTAACTAAAAAGCACTGGTTATCTGCTGTAGGTTGGTTAAAGGAGGTTATCTGCTGGCAATGGTTATTACTGGCACTTGACATTTTATGTACCCTGAACTGTTCATATTGTCTTTTTCTATTTTTTTGTCCCATGTGCACATATTCTGTGGTTTTCATGTTTGGACTTCAGGACCAACAGGAACCTTTAGATCCAGGTTAAAATTAGGTATCTGTAATTTTTCTTCATCCTTTGGTGACCAGTTGTTAGGATAAACTTAATACTTTAAACTCAGGTTTCTAGATACCTATGTTATTAGGAAAACATGAAAGTAAAACTGAGTCCCCGTCCCAGGGAAGAGACAAAAAAAAAAAAAATAGCTTCTATCTTTTGATCTAAAAACTACTGATTTTCAAGAGACAGGAAACAAGGACATTAAATGAAGCCCAAACTATGTTTGCTGGGATGGCTTAATACAGAAACAAGGCCATTCAAGCCTAAACACCTCTTGTAAGACCAAACAATGTACTTTAAATAATAATTAACCCATGTATTAAGCTATACACACCTAAGAAATTATACAACTTGAAGTCACCTAGAGAAAGTCCACAGTAGAATGGTTAACTGACCAAGTAGTAGTTACTATACTTTCACAGGGCAATCATAAAATTCTGTTTAATAAAGGCTGCGTCCAGAATTAGAAATACATATCGACTCATGCAAATAGCTCAAAGTAATACTAAATAACTTAATGAAATTGTACAGCTTGAATTAACTGCTGACAAACCCTCCCAAGAAGGCTAAGATGGACAAATATCCTTATACAACAGTTGTCCTAAGTAGAAAGACAAAGTGTCATGTCAAATAGCACTTCCCTCTGGGGACTTTCTCCATTGAAAAAGAAAATCTTTCTCAGAAAAATCCTTAGCAGACTTCCCCCAACCTCTCTTTTTACCAGAACTGGGTTAGATGCCCACCAGACCAGACCAGGCCCAGGAAAGCTGTGACTGGCTTAGAGCAGTCATAAAGTATATCCAGGGGCTTGGCACACTGCCACTTAAAATAAATGAGAAAGCCAGGAGTAGCATGGAAGAAGAGGGACTGACCGCTGGGTTGGAAATGAACAGCACCAACTATGTTTATGTTAAATATTATGAAAATTACATTAAATTTAACCAAAATTAGGAGGGTGGGAGGCAAGGGGTGAAGATCTATAGCAAATAAATCCTCATCTTCCACAAAAATTAGAAACTGCTAATATCTAACTGAGAAACATTAAAACATATTTAGAAATCCAGGAGTAAATATAGCAGAAATAGCTAGAAGAGTTTAAAATACCTTCTTTGAGGGCTAGAAATGGACAGAGAGGGGGTGGACCATGAAATTAATACTTCTGTTGTTAGTCTAATACTAAATGACTTTCAGAAATATTAAAATCCAATGTTAGAGAAAGCAAAATAAAAAGATGATTGCATGAATTGTGACATTACCTTAAGTCAAACAAGTCAGTCATGAAAAGACAAATAAAATACAAATCAACTTATATGAGGCACTTAAGGGAGCAAAATTCATAGCATGGTGTCTACAGGGGGAAGGACAGGTGAGTAAATGGGGAATAACTGATTGGTTAATGTGTATAAGTTTCAGTTTAGGAAGACCAAAATGTTGGGGGTAAAGGATGTCCTGAACAAACTCCACAAGCAGGTTTTATGGGACTAGACCAAAAAGATCCAAGACCGTTGGATGTCATCACCGTTAAGGATGATTGCTGGGAACTGAGGGTGGAGTTAAGCATCAGGTTTGGTATATAACCAGATGCGTGGGTTTTGGGGGGGGAGGGGGGGAGATGCTTGGTTTTTCACAAGCTTTCAGCATCCTCTTGGGGTTCCAGCTCAGCACATTTACCAATTTCTCTCTTTCCCTGAGTTACTCATTTCCCCTTTTTGTAAACAAAGGCTTTATTACCCCTTTTTGAGTGTACTTGCAGCTGAGGCTTATCTTAAGTCCCCTTTTAAGTGTGAGGGTGAAGACCTAGCCAGGCAATCCATTTCACATTGGGGTTGTCCTGTAACAATAACAAGGTTTACTAATGACGTGTGAATAAACTTCAGTTTTAAACATTTGTTCTTCAGAGAGGTTCTGGATGAAAAGGCAGGCTCCTGAATAATGTTACCACACAAGCAGAGAAAACTAAAAGCGGCCTAATACTGTATCCTACAGGGAGAATGATGGTGACTAAACCATATTCACATTGTACAGTTATCAAATCCCTGAAGTGCTAATAAGACAGAGGACAATTTTTACATCAACAAAAGTGTAAAAGGGGGCCCCCCCTGGTGGCGCAGTGGGTTACGCAACACACTATGAAGCAAACCTCAGCCATGGCAGCATGAGTACGATCCCTGCCACCAGCCAGGGAGGGGACCCACATGGCATTGCAGACCTCTCCTGCCTCGCCCACTGCTGCCCTCAGCAGTGTGTTTCAGTCAATCTGCCTGTTCTGCTCCCCATCATGCAATCATCTTTTTAACTTGTCTGGTGAATCCTCTCACCTCCCGCGATTCTGGCCTGTAACCCCAGCTCTTGTATGCATAAATAAATAAATCTTTAAAAAAAAAAAGTGTAATAGAAGCTTAGGATCTTATAACTTAGTATAAGTAAATTATTATAGCAAAGGGCAGACACCCAAGATTTTTGAGACGCTAATCCTACTGTCCTTTGATTAACTCCAAGACTCAGTAGTTAAGAGCAAACAATTCCAAGATATTAATGTCAAAGGATGGCTCCCAGGCCCAATCACTTTCAGAAGATTGCCATAACAATAGGCTGAAATACATAATAAAAGGCTGACATACATAATACAAGCTGAAGGGCAAGCTGGTGAAGACTACCTTCCCATTCAGAAGTTACCTCTCACTCAGTATTAGAAGCAGTCTGAGCATCTGGCAGAGCCTGTCACTTCACAGATGAAGAAACAGATCAAAAACTAGTATCACACAGTACACAGGAGACCAAAAGAAACAAGCTATATGTTCATTAAGCTAATCCGGTTCTCTTAAATCTCAGCTGCCAAATGAGCTGGAAGAGGTGATTTATTTCAGGTCCAAAATAATATCTGAACCACAAATAAATAGTTTTAATTCTAACTGATTTTAATTCTATCAAGCCCTTACCTCCAAAAAATATGAGTCAAAATAAAGCACATCAAATATGTTCACTTCTGTTTGGGATTGAATATTCATCTTGAAATTAATTTTCTCCACAAGAAATCCTGGCCTCTGATTTAAAAAAAAGGTAAAGATCTGCCAGGTTGCTAGAACTAACTCGATCTGCTAAGTAGCTAAGAGTATACTGGGTTCATTCCTTGGATTAGATTTCACGGTTGTAGTTCAGCCTGTCTGTAATACTAATAATTAATGAAAGCACTGCTACTGCCACTGGGAAACCAATCAAAATTCAAACCTGGCTTTCATTCCAATTATTTGCTTTTTTCCCAAGTTCACTCCTCTTGGGCACTAAAAAAAAAAAAGAAGTTCCTTAAAAAAAATATTTATTTATTTATTTATTTATTTATTTATTTATTTATTTATTTATGCATACAAGAGCTGGGGGTGTAGGCCAGAGCTGTGGGGGAGGGGTGTGTGTGTGTGAGAAGATTCACCAGAGACAGAATGGGGAACAGAACAGGAAGATCTACTGAAATACACTGCTAAGGGGAACAACCTCATGCAGCAGTGGCTTCATAAACTCAGGCTGCCAATAGCTTCATAGTGCTGAGACTTAACCCCTTGTGCCACCAGAGGCCCCCAATTTTTTTTTAATGTGTAGTTCTATTATATTCTGACTTAACTTTTTTTGTCTGTACATGCTTGGAGCAGTGTTAAGATTAAATTTTTCCCCCCAGTTTCTTAACACATTTAAATAACGTTTTTAAAGACAATGCACATCTACCAATCTCTTCTGCTCCTACTGACTATAAAGAGTTAGAAGTCTATTAACAAAGTTTCTAAGAGGTAAAGCCTTCTGGAGATCACTGTTCTAAGTCACCTTTTAACCTGCTTCCCAGTTCATAATGATTCCACGGAACTTTTCAGAGGAGAAATTAGTTTCATTTCAATGTAAAAAGAGCCCACCTCCAACATAAACAGTCTATGGGGATGAGACTCCTCTTTGAGGTCCAAGTGACTACTTGTAATATTTAAAAATGAAGAATGAGGAGCTTTTCATACTTCCTGGGACATACCTACTTCCTGGGACATACCTCTTAGAGCCTGAAGAGCAATTGTCTAGTATCACCAGTAAATAATCTGCAGGTCTGCTATAAGTAGACCATTTTTAAAAAAATTAACATTGTATAAGCAAGGTATTATTTTGACAATAAAACCAGACAAAAAAAGGGTTCATTTCCCTTATGAATAAAGATGCAAAATTTCCAAATATTAGGCAAACCAAATTCAGCAACATATAAAAAGGATTGTACACCATGCCAAGTGGGATTTACCCCAGGAATTGGAGGCTGGTTGAACATCTGAAAATCAATGTCATAAGTAATGCCAACAGAACAAAGAACCAAAATTACACAATCATCTCAATATATACCACCCCCCACCCCATGCGAATGGCAAAATCCAATGCCCTTTCATGAATTAAACAAGCAACAGACTAAGAATAAAAGGAAACTTTCTTACTTGGCTAAAGGGCAACTATGAAAACCCACAGTTAACACCTTGATGGGTAAAGACTGGATGGTTGCCCTCTAACACTGAGAACAAGTCAGGGGTGTCTGTCTCTATCTTGCCACTTCTGCTCAACATTGTAATCAAGATTAATTAGACAAAAATAAAGAGTACCCGGAGAAGGAAAGCTCTATACACACACATACAATCTTGTACATAGAAAATTTCAGGTATCTACAATAAATGGATTGCATTTTCTAGTTAATTTATGCTTGTTCGGGTTTTTTTTTTTTTTTAACTCTTCAGTTAGACAAACAGCTTCTGTTTGTCAGGACCTTTGTCCTAGAGATATCAAAGATTATTTATTTAGATGTAAAATTCAGACTCCTGGGCTTTTGGGTTCAAGCTGTGACTAAGAGCCAGGTGCATGGGGCCTTGAAAAACTGCCCAAACATAGGATGGATAACTGCTGGGTGTTAAGGAGTACAGAGATTTTTAATGTGCCTCCAAGAAACAAAGTTCTATGAGGAACAAATCTGAAAATGGAAACCTAAGCCTCACCTTTTCAGTAAGCTGAAGAGTCTAACAAGCCTCAACTCTCTTTAGTTCTATTATAAATATAGCAGCAAAATATTTTAAACATTAATTTACTCATCTAAAGACTTGAGAGCCAAGAAAAAGTTCTGTCATTTACCAACACACTATTCTCCAGTTCGGGCTTTCTTCCTCTCCAACTAGATTAATCACCTTTCCCCATATTAACCTGAATCTACTCTGTCAATCTTTACACACACACTCAGACACACAAGTATTCGTCTATAACGTCTCCAAACAATGTAAAACCTCTACTAAATAACTGTCTCTTAGAGTCTAGTCCTCAAAAAGTCTTAGATGAGTAACTCCTGCAGTACCATTTTACAGACTCTTCATTTTCTTCCCGTTGCTAATTCTAACACAGGCCTGGGGAGAGCTGGTGGGAGCCACACTACCAACCAGTAAGAACTCAGTCTTCTGTCCTAACAGAGCACAAGGCTTCAGGCAAACAGAGGTGTTCCATTTCACATAAGAGACTGCTATACAGATGCAGGATGGGGAGAGTATTGCTTTTCCAAGGCTCAGAGTTCAGTTCCGCATTGTTGTGGGGAGGGGGGGAGTTTTAAAAAACTAAGTATATCTTGTTTAATATATATTTTGGCAGACTAAAGCTGAATCTCCTACAGATTCACATTACTCTGAGATGAGTAAATGCAAAGTGACTGAACCTCTTTCATTATGTTTTTCATACCCCTTTTACATGTAGTAATTAAGTCCTTTGGTTGATAACTGAAGCTAAAAAGTTAAATAAGTACATGTGTTGGTTCAGAAGTTTTTGGCTTAGACTAAACTCAGTGTAAGGAGAGAAAATGATCTTCCTTCCCCGTTATCTATACACAGAGCTCTATTCATTTCTCCCAAGAAAGGAATCAGATTAAAGCTCAGAGCTCCCCTAAATTGCTCTTAATTTATTATAGTTGACTCCAAGCAGGTTATTTTCCTTTCTTCCTGCTTTCTGTATTTCTAGACCCTTCCAGTGGCCTTCAGGTAATTCTGCTCCAGCGACCTAATCACAGTAATTTCAAGCAAAGAGGAAAAGCAAAGCATGAACAAAATTTCAGATCATCATCGTTAAGTTCCCCTTAACTTAAACATCGTTAAGTTCATAACTCTTGTTATGGCCAACAGCATACTTTCCTAAAGCTGATAAGGATGTTGTGCAGGAAAAAGACCAAAAAAAAAAAAAAAAAAGCGCAAGAGAAGAAAGGAAAAAAAAGGCTAAAAGAGGTTATCATGTTTCTGCTGATTCCTTGGAACACAACTCTCCCAGAAGCTGGGAACTTATAAAATAAAGGTAGAAAGAATCACATTAACTAGCATTCCAAAGGTAGAAAAGTCTCTAACCTAACAAATCTCCCTTCTCAGTGAAATAAACATTTTAAGGTGGAGGAGGGAAAACTGGAAAAGGTACCAGGACGTGAAATTTGAGACCACCCAGTGACATTATAACTAGCCACACCACACTAACAAGTTACTTAATTTTTTTGGGTCTCACTTCCTCTCATTTTAAAATGAAAGCATTAAGTCCCCTCCAGCTATTCAAAATGTCATAAAAGTGACACTAACTCTTGTAAATTTATCTTCTATTGAAGTTACATGTAGCTTCTCAAGGAAGAACCAAATATCATCCCTACTCTTCCAAAAGGGAGATAAAACAAAATAAAATGCAAGGGCACTTTAATTTTTGATTTGAATTTACTCAACAAAAATTTTCCTCTTCTTCAATTAAGAAAAGCAATACAAGGAATCCAAGAGGTTATATCAAGTATATCCTCATTTCCCAAATCACAGGACCTCAATTTTGAAAATGTTTCAAAGTAAACTATATTCTCTCATCCCCAATGAATGAAGGTCTCCCAAGGAGGACAAAATGGCAAGACGACTAAGGTGTGAAGTCCCTGCCCAGTATGATCATTTAGTGCATTTGGCACGTGGAATGTTATCTGAAATGGTCTAACATGTGTCCAGTAGGTTTCCAGAGTTTGAGAAAGGAAATGTTAATCCCATCCCCTTCCACTAAGGAGAGATACGCCATAGAAACCTATCATTTTTCTAAATGTTTTCATGTCTTAAATACATGATCCTATACAAAGTTTTTTGTTTACCAACTAAGAAGTGTATCCACCCCAACCCCATCAAGATTTTAAGACTGTGTTTCCTATTTTTGTATGTGATCCCTTTTGTGCAAAGCATTGCACTGAGCCCTCACGACTCACTTAAGATCCCTAACCACATTAACTAAGGTGGCTGAAGGTATCCAAGTAGCAACCATCTTACCTTAGTTTGAAGAAATAAAATTACAAGGGGAGGGTGGGTGAAGGGAATGCAAGACAGAGGAACAAGTCATTAGAGGGTGAAAATTTCCAAAGGGAGAATAAAGTAAATTAATCACCACTAACATCTAAATAGCTCTAAATAACTGCAATATAAACTACAATTACATTCAACTGCAACAATGCTATATACACATCTTATAAACACATCTGTTAAAAATGCAAAGATTACAATGTGCTCTACCACTAAATACAGGTTCACTACATTTGAGAGTTAAGATGACAAGTTAAATCTGAAACAAAAAACTTTGTATGTGTAGAACTATCTGAAGACAGGTTAAGTGATATCTGAGAAAGCAGTGGTGACTGGGTATGTTAGAAGGAGGGGTAAATAAATCAGTATTTCTGGCAGAATCTTTCCAAACACTTTAGGAACTAATCCAGACTATGAGACAGGCTTCTATTTTATTTAAAGCAATGTTTAAAAGTATGGTAGCCTGGCTGTTTGAAATATGCCATAAGGATGATCCTCTGTGGTTCTTTCCAGTCTTCATGGTTAATATATAGACAAAAGTTTAGTTCCACCCCCAAATAAAAATTACAGTGGCGTGCAGTTGCTACCATGACATATCTTCTAGGCTGGTGGAAGCACAGACATTTATTAACCAACACCATCAACAATTCTGGAAAAAGTTATATATGCCCTGGAAAATAATATCACACCTTAAAACTATCAACTCAAGTTCAAGACAGCTCTACCGTGGATCAGGTTCTGGTTTGCTAAATCTTTCAGAATTAAAAAACAAGATCTCGGGGCCTCGCTGGTGGCGCAGTGGGTTAAGGAATGCACTATGAAGCAAATCACAGTCACTACAGCACAAGTTCGATCCCAGCCACTGGCCAGGGAGGGGACCCACATGGCACAAGCAGACCTCAGACCTCTTCCACTGCTCCCCTCAGCAGTGTGTTTCCGTCAGTCTGCCTGTTCTGCTCCCCTCTCTGTCTCTGGTGAATCCTCTCACTGCCCTGGACTCTGGCCTGTACCCCAGCTCTTGTATGCATAAGTAAATAAATCTTTTAAAAAAATTAAAATAACAAGATCTCAGCACACCCAGGGACTGCCCTTGACTGAGATCAGATTGGGAAGGTTTCTCCAACGAGGTAAGCCATCTCACAAGAAACATCACTGTTCTGCAAGGTTAAAAATTCTTTAAGCCAGGGCCTCCCTGGTGGTGCAGTGGGTTAAGCAACGCACTATGAAGCAAACTGCAGTCACTGCAGCACGAGTTCGATCCCTGCTGCCCGCCAGCAAGGGGACCCACATGGCTGCAGCAGACCTCTCCTGCTGTGCCCACTGTTTCCCTCAGCAGTGTACTTCTGTTGATCTGCCTGTTCTGCTCCCCTCTCTCTGTGGTGAATCCTCTCACCCCCCCCCCACACCTCTGGCCTGTACCCCAGTGCTTGTATGCGTAAATAAATAAATCTTTAAAAAAAATTCTTTAAGCCAGTTGCCCATAAACATTAACTTCTCCCGACTGGGTTACTTTAAAGTCTTCCAAGGCAGTCATTTCTCCTCTAGAGTAGCCTGGCTGGATTCCTCTGTGTGTTCTCTCCTAGATTTTTATCCCTTGTTGGCAAGGAGGTCTTGTAACCCTTCAGGCCCTGCTAGGTATTGTGCAACTGAGGGATCGCCCAGACTTAACTGCACCCAACTGGTTGTAGTATAACTGATGAGCACAACTCTTAGGAAAGAAGAAGCCAGCAGTCTTGTACACAGTAGACAGGGGCTGTCAGCAAAGTCCCAACCCTCTGGGGCTTTGAGAAGGCACCCCATCACCAAAAGAAGGCAAAAATCTTAAGCTAAAAATGAAGCATCAGTCCCTTTCTACAAAGTCATTCTCCAGCCTCCTCCCTCTGGAGAACTGCCCAGTTAGGGGGCAGACAACCTTTGAGCTCCCTTTTCCTGTGACCGATTCAACAGGTTTCACCTCTACCCCAGTGTTCTCCCTCGTAAACAGTTCCTAGTCGTATTTCGAAAAGCAATGCCCACGAGCTTCCCTTTACTCTGCCTCTCTAGAAGGCATTTCCCCAGAACCAAGCAGGCTCACCAAGCTGCACTCCTTGACAATGCCCTTTTCAATCCCTCCAAACTGGACGCCGCCAAAACTGTTCTCAGGCTGCCAACGCTCGACCACCCCCCTCCTGCTTTCCCTTGACCATTACTTGAGCGTTATTTTATCACTCTCTCCTCCAGTCTGGGGACTCCCCTCCTCCCATCGGGGCCTCGTCCAGCACAGTAAACAATGCTGTCAAAGCAGGATAACGCTGGGCGAGGCTTCCAAACTCTGCATTCCAGCCTCCTCCTGGTGTTCTAAAAGCAGCAAAACAAGTCATCGTAGGGTCCCAAGAGCGAATTACTCTCAACTTCCTTTCTAAAAAGGCCCGGGAGACAACTCCAAACCCAAGTACTCGCGTGCACAAAGGCACAATCTGCAAGAGGCAGAGCAAATACTTAGCAAAGTGCAAGGCTAAGTACAGACCAGGAGGAGAGGGTGGGGAGAAAACGGAGTCGAACGCTTAAGCCTGCCACGAAGCGGGAACAAGGACTTTTTTTCCACGCGAGAGCAGAGCCACGCTCCTAGAGCGGGCGCGCGCCGAATCGCGTTCTGGGCAGGAGAGAAGGCGAAGTTAAGCTTCCCGAAAGTCCCCCGGGGCTTTGGTGGGGCTGGGCAGGTTCGGGGAGTGGGGCAACCGAAGCGGCCCAGCGCGGACACGCCCTGAGTTAAAGGGCCACGGCGGGACGCGGGGGACACCGCGGGGGCCGGCGCGCTCGGAAGCCGGCTGCAGGCTCCGAAGGCAGGGGCCGCGGCGGGGCGGGCAGCGCTCACCTCCCGGCGTGGTGGAGAAGAGCGTCCCGCCGGGCGTGGTGCAATAGTCATGAGGTAGCTGCGCGGCGTCGCTGATGGGCACAGTGCGGGTGGGGATGGCGCGGCTCTGGCTGGGCTGGTGGCCGCTGCCGGCGGACGAGGACATGGCTCTGGGCGCGGGCTCTCGGCTTTGTCCCGCGGGCGGGCAGGCAGGCGGGCGGCGGCGGCTGGGGGCCCGGGCTGCTCTGGCTCCTCAGGCGGGCGGAAGGGCGGGCGGGGCTGGACGCTCCGCTCGCTCCTCGCTCGCTTCCTCTCGCTCCCTCGTCCCGCTCCGCTCCCGCCGCCGCCCTCTCAGCCGCCGCCGCCGCCGCCGCCCGATCCTCCGGCCTCCGCCAGCAGCCTCAGCAGCAGCAGCAGCGGCAGCAGCGGCGACTACGACGACCGGAAGCGGGCGAGGGCGGGAGCAAGAGGGAGTTCGGGGAAGCTGGTCTGCCGGAGGTGACGTCGCCGTGGGGGTGGAGGCGAGGTGAGAGGGGCGGAGTTCTAGCGATGGGGGGCGGGGCCTGGGCTTGCTGGGGGCCCTTAACCCCCCAGCGCCAGACCAACTGGTATTTGCGCCAAGTAGTGTTCCTGGGCTTGGTGGTGTCCAGGAGGGAAAACGTACCTGATTTAAAAAAATAAAAAGAAGGGGCCTCCCCGGTGGCTCAGTGGGTTGAGCAATGCACTGCGAGGCAGACCGCAGCCACTGCAGCGAGAGTTTGATCCCTGCTGCCCTCCAGGGAGGGGACCCACATGGCACAGCAGACCTCTCCTGCTGTGCCCACTGCTCCCCTCAGCAGTGTGTTTCAGTCAGTCTCCCTGTTCTGCTCCCCACTCTGTCTCTGGTGAATCCTCTCACCACCCAGCACCCCTGGTCTCTACCCCAGTGCTTGTATGAATAAATAAATCTTTTTTAAAAAATAATAAAAAAAGAAATTGTCCGTTAACACTACTTTATTGAGTCAACTTTTGTTTCTATCCATCGAAACAAAAGTATAAGTTTACGTTTAGCTCCTTATAATTAAGTATAGGAATTGTATGCACGATGTGTTAAAAAGAGTTGAACTGAAAAATTCAATTTCAAATTCTCCTACTTCCCAACTCCTGCTGCCAGAGGCAACTACCAATAGCAATTTATCATGTGTCCTTATAAGAGTTTTATAGTTTTAGCTCTTGCATTTAGGTCATTGCTGCATTTTGAGTTCATTTTTTTATATGGCATGAGGTAAGGATCCAAATTCAGTCTTCTTCAAGAGGATATTCAGTTGACCTGACACCACTGGTTGAAAAGGCTATTCTTACCACATTGAATTGTCTTTTCCAAAACTTGTTTCTTAAACTGATATTCTCTGGGGAAATGTATTCCCAGATAAGGAACTCAAGGTAATGGGGTCACTGTAGATTAGCAGAGCCTTTTTAGAATCAGCTGAGCGATAACACCACAGCAACTAACATCTACGGATGATTACTATATCCCACTCGTTCCTACCACTTTTTATACACCACTGCTTCATACATTCCTAACAACAGCCCTCTGCAGTAGTCTCCAATTTTACATACATTTTGGAAATGGGTAACTGAGCCTCAAACAAGTTGAATAACTTGCTGTATTAACTATCTATGGCTGGGCCTCCCTGGTGGTGCAAGGGGTTAAGCACCACACTATGAAGCATCTGCAGCCACCTCAGCACAAGTTTGATCCCCAGCGGGGAAGTGACCCACATGGCACAGTAGACCTCTCCTCACCCGCAGCTCCCCTCAGTAGTGTATTTCAGTAGATATTCCTGTTCTGCTCCCCACTCTGTCTCTCGTGAATCCTCTTACCCCCCCCATACCTCTGGCCTACAGCCCAGCTCTTGTATGCATAAATAAATAAATCTTTAAAAAATAATTACCTATGGCTGTATAACATATTACCCCCTAAGAGCTTAAAACAATACATACTTACTATACTTCAGTTTCTGATATCAGGAATGAGAAAGCCACTTGCTGTGAAGATGTCTGCCAGGTCTGTAATCATCTGAAGGCTCAAATGGGGGCTGGAAGATTTGCTCCCAAGCTCTCGCACATGGCAGGGGCAGGAGGGGCAGTTTCTCATTACAGGGATTTCTCCAGAATGTTACTGGAGTGTCCTCAGAACACTCAGCTGCTTCTACCAGAGTGAATGAGCCAAGAGACGGAATGACTATGCTGCAGAGACTCTTCTGACCTAACCTTGGACATCATATATTAGACTGTCACTTGTGCCACGTTGTACTTATTGGAGTCAAGTTGCTAAGAACTGCTTGAATTATTGGGAGGGGCTATATCAGGGAATTTTTTATATATATTATATATAATATATAATATATTATATATAATATATATATTTAGCAGGAGAAACTCAGTGTGCAAACACTAATAAACCCTTACTTGCGCCACACTTGTTTCTATCCCTTAGCCAAAGCAAGTCACATGACCAAGCACAGACTCCATGTGGAAGGTGACCAGAACCCATATCCCAGGAGCTATAGTTCACTGGCGGCCCCAATATAACAGTCTGCCATGGTGTCATATCTTTGATATCCCTGAAATATTGGTCTTTCTGAAGTTGTCCTTTGCAGTTTGCATGGTCTCTATTTCTTTTGAATTTGCCTTCTCTACATGTTTTTAAGCCCCTGCCTTTCAGGTTAGGTTAACTAGATGAACCAGAGGAATGGACTCCTGGCTGGACCTCCAGGAATGACCCTTGGAATACTGTGGAAGTGACTCTCCAGAAGAGATGTTGCTTGACAAGAGTCATCAATCTAAGAAACAAGCAGCTTCTATCCCAGCTACAGGCCCAACTTTGCCCCCTGTCAGAGGTGGGAGCTACTGTCTGATTGTGGGCTCAGTGCCACACAGAGGCCATTAGAGCCATGACAGCAACACTACTTTTCTCCCCTGCTGAACTCAATTCTGAATTCAAGTCTTGTATGAAGGCGTGGGGTTGGCGTACTGGAAACACATCTGGGAATCAGGTTGCAAGGAAAGGTGGAAAACACTTTTTTAGCTTTTTAGCCTCTGTAGTATCAGAAGGTATCACGACAGAAGGAAGCTGGCAGAGGAAGCCATGCACCTACCAGCAAAGGGAAGAAAATGTGTATTAATATCTTGTTACTGGATTCTCAGGATCCAGTCCCACCGCTTTTCTCATGCCACCGAAGTTCCTTCCTCCTGATATTAGGAGTCAATTTTTAAAAATCCCTTCCTTGCCTTTGCTCAGGGGTCAGCAAACTTTTTCTAGAAAAGGTTAAAAGAGTAAATATCTTAGGTTTCATAGAGCATACAGCGGTCTCTGTCACACTGTGAGAAAGCAGCTACTGACATGTCAACCAGTGAGGGTGGGTCCAGTACAACATCACTCATATGTCTCTTAACCAGGATATGTTCTGAGAAATGCAGTGCCAGGTGATTCTGTTGTCGTGTGAATGTCACAGTGTCCGTCCGCAAATCTCCACACCCAGGCTGCATGGTATGACTTGTGGGTCACCATGGTATAGGTCGACTGTCATTGACCAAAACATCATTAAACCACTCGTGACTATATTTAATTTTTTTAAAGATTTATTTATTTATGCATACAAGAGCTGGGGAACAGGCCAGAATCTCAGGAGGTGAGAGGATCCACCAGAGACAGAGTGAGGAGCAGAACAGATGGATCTACTGAAACACACTGCTGAGGGGAGCAATAGGTGTGCCAGGAGAGGTCTGCTGCGCCATGTGGGTCATCTCCCCAGCCCAAAGCAAGGATCGAACTCGTGCTGCAGTGGCTGCGGTTTGCTTAACAGTGTGTTGCTTAACCCGCTGCGCCACCAGGGAGGCCCCTTGTGACTATATTTATTTATTTATTTTTTAAAGATTTTTTTATTTATTCATACAAGAGCTGGGGTACAAGTCAGAGTCTCGGGAGGTGAGAGGAACCACCAGACAGAGTGGGGAGCAGAACAGGCAGACTGACTGAAACACATTGCTGAGGGGAGCAGCGGGTGAGGCAGGAGAGGTCTGCTGAGCCATGTGGGTCCCCTCCCTGGCTGGCAGCGGGGATCGAACTCATGGTGCAGTGGCTGCGGTTTGCTTCACAGTGTGTTGCTTAACCCATTGCGCCACCAGGGAGGCCCGCTTGTGACTATGTTTATAAAGTAGGTGGCGAACTTGAATTTTCTTTCCACGGCAGATCCCTTGCCTTTATATGGATCACCAACTCATCAGTGAACGAGCCTCCACTGTGTGTGAGGATCTTCTGAGGGAGGAGATAATGGCAGTGAACAAGACAGCCCAGTGGATCCTACAATCGAAACTAGAATTTAATACTCTAGTTGGGGTGTCCTTCCTGGACTTTCTTCTCCCCAGCCAGGCTGGGTTCCTCCACTCTGAGCCCCCACAGTGCCCTGTGCCCTGTGATCACTTACACCCACCTGTGGCTGCGCTTTGTCTGCTCCTGCCCCTGGTTCCCTGCAGGACTGCTAACTCTTCCAGGTTGAAGGCTGGCAGCTTCACCTCACCTCCCGTGGGGCCTGGCACAGACCCAGTCTGTTGAGATGATTCTAGGATGCCTTTGTCGAGACCGAGATAAAAACATTAGACATATTGTGGGCAGAGGAACCTGGGGTGACCAGATGCCTATTCAAATGAGAATTTTTTTATCAACTTTCATGCACTGCTTTCAAGTGTGCGTGTCAATGTATTTTCACAAATGTTTTATATCCTTGCAAACACCACCACAAGCAAGATATAGCAATAGAACATTTCATCACCCCAAAAGTTCCCTTGTACCACTTGGCAGTCAATACCCCAGCCCTAGTGCCAGTCCCAGGCAATCACTGGCCTGCTTTCTAGCACAGCACATCAGCTCTGCCTCTCCTGAAGCTATGCACCTGAGCCCACACTCTATGTACTGTTTCATGTCTGGCTTCACACAGCATGATGTGGCGCTCAGGTCACCAGTCCGTTCATTTTCATGTTTGAGTCGCATTCCATTTACAGATGTACCACGATCTGTTCATCAGATGAGAACTAAGAAGAAAAAGATACCTTTGCTTCGTCCCCACAGAACCTACCATGTGGGACTCACAGGGCCTCACATAGCTGCAGATGTACAACTTGGGTATCATCTCTAATTAGGTTGTATAGAGAGTTGGGGATTGGGAAGCTGCTGAAGGAACTGTGATCCCACAGACACACTACCCCGAGATTCAGAACCGATGCACAGCAAAATCTACCACACCTGAGTGGACCTTTCTTTAACACTCATTCATATAACTGGAATGTCATACAGCAGGAGTGGCCTGGGCATTCCCATCCAGAAGTGTCCTTACTATAGTGCACTATTTCAGTGTCTAGTCACCTGGCTTCCCAAAATTCCCTTCTCACTCCCCTGCACACACCTGTACCTGTGTTCCCTCTGGTTCTTTTTCCCAGAAGCAGAGGGAGGCTGGTCCCCACCCTCAGTAATGAAGCTACCCACTCAGATCTGTATCATCATAAGGATAATCGCCCCTTACCTTTTGGATCAAACTTTTCCACTTTACAAAGCACTTTTAGGCCATTATCTCTTTTAAGCTGAACCACAGCCCTATGATGGAGGCAGGCTGCTTATTATTCTCATTTCACAGATAAAGAAAAGGAGGCTCAAAGAGGGCATGGTATGACTTCTCTGAGGTCACACAGCCAGGACCTGCAGAACAGGGACTAGTCTCGAGCTGCTGCTGGGCCCCTTCCGTACTCCAGTCTCTGCTGGTCTCCTGCACTATAAAGAGGGCAGGCTGCTCCTCGGGCCCCCACTCTTTATCATCCCATCTGCTGAACTCCCTGGGGATGAGCGGCATCCATTTCGGAGTTCCTGAAACATAAAAGAGGAAATGTGTTCCGAAGGTGATAACAATAACAGATAACTTTTACAAGCTGAGTCAGATGCTGTATGAGGTGTTTCAAGGATCTTATCTCTTAATACTCCCAACCGCTGCACAAGGTGGGGATTATTATGGCTACTTTACAGATGAGGAAGCAGCCCCAGAGATGCTAGTTGGCCTAAGGTTCTCTATTGTATTTCTAGAATTCCTCTGGCTTCTCAGTGTGGTTGGGGATATTTCACCGTGCATAGGTATCAAACTCAGACATGCTTTGGTTCAAATGCTGATTTCCCTATCTCTTTGCTGTACAACCATGAGCTCTGAACCTGCTCAGAAAATCTGGAAAATGGGGAGAGGAACTCCTGATTCACCAAGTGCTCTTCTGAGGATGAAATGTCAGTCCCAGCCAAGGTATAGTCAATTGAATGATGATTAAGCACCCATCTGACCCAAGAAGATTCCAGCAGCCAATGAGGCTAGGAGAAGAGGGGTGAGCAAGTGTGAATGTGGGGCATTCCACAGGGACCAGAGCTCCAGGCTCAGCACTTCCTCCCTTGGAGGTCTTGTCAGGTGATGCCAACAAAAGTCTGTAGTTGTAGACTTCAGAAAATGAGGTGTGGTTCAGGCATGATAAGACCTCCCTTGAAGTCAGCTTGTTATCTGACTTATTACAGTCCGACACCTGTCGTTCCTGTCTTTCACCCTCTCCATGCCAATATTTAGTAGAAGATTCTTCCCTTTCTCTGTTAGCCTTGGCCTGCAGCGGGGAAGTGGACAGTGTACTCAATGCCACACCCTCTGGTGCAGGTTCTGGCCCCAATAGCTTGAGCTCCAACCAGAGAGCTTTTGAAATGGAAATGTACTCTCATGAAGTAGCCACACCCTGTACTGCCCATAGCCACACCCTGTACTGCCCACAGCCCAAAGGCAAGGCACACCCTGTACAGAGCCTGGAGCCAAGGGTAGTGCTCCCCAAATTGAGGCAAGAGGTGCTCAGCCATGGGACCTTCTTTTTTTTCTTGCTGGAGTCCAGGGTTTTCAGTGGGAATCCTTGTAAGATGACTGGTCAGGCACAGTTGCATTCAGTATGGAAGATTCTGACTCAGTTACTGGAGATTCTCCATGCAGCCTCTGGACAAGCTACCTGACTTTCATCTAATTAATTTAGAAATAGCCACTCAGCTTCTTGTATAGCCCCAGCTCTGGGTTCAGGGGTGAACAAGCACAGTCTTCATGGAGCTTCCACTAGCTGTGGGAGTCAGTCTTGGTGACTGAATCCAGGTTTCTGGCTGGATATGCATGAGTTTGCTCATCTGCCTACAGTGAATGTAGGCTCAGAAGCCCTGGGAGAGCAATGGGCTGGCAGTGTATATTAGGTTGCATTTCCACCTTCTCTTCCTCGGCTTTTTCTTACTCTTTGAATCTTGAAGAAAACCAACTGTGATCTGATCTCATCTCCCTCTCAGTTTCTGTTCTCTTGTTCCTCATCAGGTGGACCATGCTCCCACCCACCATAGGATCTTTGCACATGCTACTCCACTTGCCTGGTAGCTCTCTGTGGAGAACAGATAACAAGGTGCGCTTCATGATCCTTACCTCCTTGAAGGTGGATGCAACCTGTGACCTGCTGCTAACCAAAGGAATATGACAACAGTGAAAAAGTGTCACTCCAGTGGTTATTTTATAAAAGGCTCCATCTTGCTAAGAGACTCACTCTAGATGCCCCCCTCCTTTTTTTCTGGTTTTGCATAAATGAGCAGCTACAAGTCCAACTGTTACAGGGCAACCCTAATATAAAATGGGTTCCCCTCACTAGGTCCTCCACCCGCGTGCTCAGAAGACTTAAAAAGTCCCAACTCCAGGTACACGTGGCAAAAGTTATTAACAAGTTTTATTTTATGAAAGAAGGGGAACAAAATAGTAATAACACCAAGAGAAAGAGATAGGGATACAAATCCACAAATACCCTACCAGATCTAAGTAATGGCGCGTTGGGAGCTGGCTCCGAGTCGAATGAGATGGCTCCAAAGGAAGGGGTCTGGCCCCTCAGTCAGAGAGAGAGTCCCAGGCTCACCTCTGGTTTTATAGCCAGCCTGGTTGCTTAACTCCACCCTCAGGTCCCAGTGATCTACTCTTTGATAATCATCTTATCGGATCTGTGGTTCTGGAACACTGGTGGTCTGGAGTGGGGGTTGGAGTCCACACACCCATAATCCATTTAGGACTACCTTTCTCCCTAGCACTACCATCATGAGGACATGAACACTACTTTGAGGAAATGAATCAGGTGAGTCCGGAAGGGGATGACCCACCCCCAGTCAAGCCTCCATGTGAGAACGCAGCCCTACCTTACACCTTAATTGCAGCCCTGCAGTGGATCCAGCTCAGCGTGCAAGGACTCCTGACTCACGAAACTGTGAGATAACAAATTTGCAAATATTTTATTTTTATCCAAAAGGGCAGGTTTATAATGAAAGGGGAGAGAAGAGTAAAGGACGCTGGTTGAGACACAAGCAGGGAAAAATAGCTGCTCCTAAGAGGAACAGGTTTTTTTTAAAAGAGAGGTCTGCATAGACACAGGCAGGCAGCCTTGGGAGGATGCTTTGCAAAGAGAGAGGGTCAGTGATGAGAAATACCTGCATAGTCACGGGCAGGCAGGAGAGCTGCTGCCTTGTATTTTCTATATGCAGTCCAGAAAACCAAAGTATTTCTTAATATTCACCTAATTGGCTCCTACTCATCCCTTATAATTCCCATCCCACTCAGATGAATTTTCTCAGGGCGGGCTTCCCAGCCTCTTTGCCAAGCCCTGATCTCCCTGTTAAGGATCTCATGCCACTCTATGCCCCTCTTCCCCATGACCTGTACTGTTATAATTGTGTGATTATTTAATTGATATCTGCCCTCCACTACCCAAAAGTTCCATGATAGCATCCAATCATATTTTCTTTTTCCCCAAGGACAGTGCCCAGCACATATAATACCCAGTCAATATCTGATGAATAAATAGTTTGCAGGAGCTTTAGCGTCAGGAGGAGTGCAGTGATAAACAGGGATTGTTCAGTAGTTGGAGCCTAAAATGACGCGTGGGATATTCGGTAATGTGATTCTAAAAACCACTTTTATTGTGACATATCTGGACTAAAGCTAAAGCTGTATTTTGGGACACCATGATGTCCATTCAGTAGTTAAACAGGCATATTGAACTGTTTATTCTGCCTCTTAAATGTTTACATGCATCTACCTATTTCTAAGGTCTTTTTATTCCAGCCTCAGGAGAGCCTGAAAGACTATAATGTTTCTGGGTCTCTACCTGTGATTTTTTAAAAACAAGCAAAGGAAAAGGAACAATAGAAGCACTGAGGAATTTTTTTTTTTAAAGAACAGATAAGCATACAAGAACTGGGGTACAAGCCAGAGGCGCAGGAGGTGAGAGGATTCACCAGAGACAGACTGGGGAGCCAAAGAGGCATATAGACTAAAATACACTGCTGAGGGGACCAGTGGCCAAGGCAGGAGAGAGCTGCTGCGCCATGTGGGTCCCCTCCCTGGCCGGGGAAGGAACTCGCGCTGCTGTGCTGCAGATGCTTCACAGTGTGGCACTCAACCAGCTGCGCCACCAGGGAGGCCCCAGGAAATGGTTTTTGCTGCACAAGAGGAGTCGGTTGATTCTGGAGTTATGGGGTTTAGTGGGTTGTTAATGAGCTCTCTATCAGAGGCATTCATGTAGAGTATCTTCCACCTGGAGGATACGCTAGTACTCTGGGCTTGCGGGGGGGCTACTCAAAGGTGGTATATTGGTGACCACATCTAGCTCACATAGGCATTTTATCTGGCTTACATATTGTTCAAACTTCTTTAATGAATCACCAACGTTAAAAATCCTGCAAATTTCAATATAGAAAAAGTCTAAATGTTCTGAAAAATCATATTGAGCAATACCTGGCTCGTAGCACAGCATCAAGACTGGGAGCTGATTTATAGGCGCCCTGTTAGGTGGCAGAGTCTGCACAGCCTTCTCCTGCCTGCCTCATGCTGTGCCTGGACTTCAGGAGCACCTGAATCTGCTTTACTCAGTCCGCGCAGACCAGAGGTTCCTAAGTACTCATCCAACCTGTGATTTGAGGCTCTGATCATATGCTGCATAATGATGTTTGCTGTGCAATGGATTGCTCATATGACATTAATGTAGCCTAGGTGTGGAGTAGGCTATTCTGCCTAGGTGTGTGGAAGTACACAATAAGAGGTGCGCATAGGGTCTCCCTGGTGGTGCAAGGGGTTAAGTAGCAGCACTATGAAGCTGTTGGCAGCCACTGCAGCACAAGTCCGATTCCCAGCCCGGAGGTGACCCACATGGCACAGCAGAACTCTCCTGTCTCACCTGCTGCTCCCCTCAGCGGTGTATTTTAGTAGATCTGCCTGTTCTGCTCCCTACTCTGTCTCTGGTAAACTCTCTCACCTTCTGCACCTCTGGCCTACACCCAACTCTTGTATGCATAAATAAGTCCTTAAAAAAAAAAAGAGGTGCGCACAAACGATAAAATCACCTATTGACATATTTCTCATCACATCCCTGTTGTTAAACGATGCTTGACTAGATGGACCTAGCAATTATTATACAGGCAAAACCCCCTTGGTCTTTCCTCTAGGTTTCCCCCATCTGACTGATGCTCATAAATTCACCTTCCTTGTCTCCTTGGTAAGAGGTATGTTCGTGACTGCATCTGCTCTCTGCCTCTCCTCCCATTTCCCTTTCCTGTCCACCCAATCATCTTCCTGTTTCTAGTACTTGTCTGACTCAGGTCTTTTGCCCTTTCTGAGGGCTCCATTCCAATATTGTTGCTTCAATATTGTTCTCAGCATGGCAGCTAAGAGTATGTGTCTGTCTTAGCAGCGCTCTGGAAGTTTGCATGCTTTTAAAATAAACTATGAGAAGAGAGATGAGTGGTTGTTCTAATATTAGGCTCTGAACACCCCCAACAGATGCAGATGAACTAGAGACAGTCCAGGGAGATGCTGGACCAGTTAAGACTGCGTCCAGCTACATGGAATAGAAGAGTCCCTCAAAGCTGGAGTCAAAGTCATGTATGCAGTCTTCCCCAGGGCATGTGGGGGCAGGATATGATGGCTTGAAGGTGCTGTGTAATCCTGGGTAAAATTCTCTCCCTCTACAACCTCCAACTCTTTTTCCTGCTTATTCCCAGAGGTGCCTAAGGTACTAATAACCCTTGTGGTTGAAGTCAGAGAGACAGGATTTGAATCCTGATTCTGCCATGTATAAGCCATGTGACTATGGGCAAATCATTTAGTCTGTGTGCTCCATGTTCAGAGGGTATTTAGAGCCTTATATGAGAACAGCCACTCAGCTCTCTTCTCATAGTTTATTCTAAAAGCATGCAAACTTCCAGAGCGCTGCTAAGAGAGACACATGCCTAAAATGGAGAGAACACGAGCACAGTAGTGAGCACATAGGGTGGTTTTCTGCAGTGAAAAAGGCATGTGAATTGTGGATCACAGCCTGGCTGGCACAAGGTGACTCAACAAGAAGTAGGTGTTGGCATTGTTATTGACACCCAGGTGGCTATTGCACACTCATCTCCAATATAATATTGGACATGCTGAACTCTTGGTCACCCCTATCCCAAACCTGTTTCTCTCTGTGGTTCGATCACAGCACCACCCAGGAACGGCTCAAGCCAGAAGCTAGGGTGTTAACCTTGACACCTCTCTTTCTGTATCCCAAGTCAATCCATCGGCATGCCCTGGTGATTCTGCCTCCAAACTGTCCTGTGTCCTCTGTCTCTTGTCACCATCATCTTTCCTCTGGGAAACTGGCTGAGCCTCTTATCTGTTCTTCCAAGCTACTCTTGGCCCCCTCCAATCCTCCACTTTGCAGACAGAGGGATCTTAAAATACAAATAAGATCTTGTCATTCCCTGTTCAAAACATTTTATACTTGGAATTGCATTTAGAACATAAGATCACCAAGAACAGTTCCACAGCACTTTTGCTCACTCTACTACCCTCACCCTACGCCCTCTCTCCCGTCACACACCAACCTCATAGAGCTTCCATTGGCTCGCTGAAAACACCAGCTCTTTGCATTGCAGGACCTCTGTGTGTGCTGGCATCTGCCTGGAGCTCTCTCCTCCCTCTCTTGGCCTAGCCTTGGTCACTCATACTCTTTCTTCAGGCTGCAACCTGAATGTGATTTCCATGAAGAGGCCTTCCTGTGACTCTCTCTCCCTGTACTTTCCCCCAAGACCCTTTATACAAACTCTGATAAGGATGTTTTTGTATGTTCTTTTGGTATCTGTCTCTAGTATATCAAACACTTCAGGAAAGCAGGAACCTTATTTATCTTGCTAAACATTGAATTTATAATACCTACTATAGTACCTGGGGCAAAGTGCACATATAATGAAAAAACTGATAAAAGAGGGCCTCCTTGGTGGCGCAGTGGGTTAAGCAACGCACTATGAAGCAGACCGCAGTCACTGTAGCACGAGTTCGATCCCTGCCGCCGGCCAGGGAGGGGACCCACATGGCGCAGCAGACCTCTCCTGCCTCGCCCGCTGCTGCCCTCAGCAGTGTGTTTTGGTCAGTCTGCCTGTTCTGCTCCCCGCTCTGTCTTTGGTGAATCCTCTCACCTCCCACAACTCTGGCCTGTACCCCAGCTCTTGTGTGCATGAATAAATAAATCTTTAAAAAAAAACTGATAAAAGAATTAGTTAATTAATAGAACAAAACATCTCTGGATGTCAATAGATGTATCATATGAACTCAAGAGTAAGTGGTGTAAGAATCTGGTTCAGTGAGCACTTGTGCTGGGTTGGTTTGATCTGATAAATCATCTTGGAGAGGCAGTGAGCAACCGTCTATCCACCCACTTACCCGTGAAGCTATTTACTCATTTCTGCATCCATTCACTCATCCATCTACCCAATTTCCCATGGCTCATTCATCATTTCATCTAATGTTCACTGAACATCTCTGTGCAGATTGATGTACAATGCTGAATATTGAAAAGAACTTAGAGATCACTGAGTGCAGTGACTCAAAAACATTTTGGACTTTGATTCGAGTCAAAATCTGAATTAAAAATACATGTATTTGATTGAAAAAAACACAGTTATATAATGATCCTGGACACAACATTTCTATAAAACAAAAGGTTTATTAAATAAGGTGCTCCCTTATGTGTGAATTTCTCTATTCTATTCTATTCTATTCTATTCTATTCTATTCTATTCTATTCTATTCTACTCATAAGAAATGTTGGTATTAACCAACATGGTTGGCAGCTTCTGATGTGGCTCTCAGTGATCCAATCTGCTATTCTCAGGCTTTGTGGTCCTCTCCTTTGTGTGTGGGCTGGGCTTAGGGACTTGCTTCTTCTAATGAATAGGATGTAGTGAGATAACACTTCCAGGATTAGGTTACAAAAGAAGGTGGCTTCACTTTTATAATACTCTCTCTGGTCCTCTTGCTCACACACTCAGATAAAGCCAGCTCTTATGCTGTGGGAGCATTGATAGAAAGACTCACATGGCAAAGAACTGAGGGAGGCCTCTTGCCAAGTATTTGTGAGAACTTGGGGTGTCTTTAGTCCAATAGCCCATGGGAACTGAATCCTGCCAGCAGCACCGTGAGAGAACTAGGAAGAGGATCCCCCACTCAAGCCTTGCGAGGCAATGAGAAACGAGAGGGTCAGGACTAGAAGACGCAGCCATGCCCAGACTCCTGAACCCCAGAAACCATCATATCAAAAGTGCTTTCAGCCAGTAAGTTTTGGGTGACTTGTTATGCTGCAATAGATAACTAATGCAGCTGCCTCATAACTTCTCAACCTGCTAATGAGGAAAGAGCTATAATTTGAAAAAATACCAATCTAGTTCTAGATGAAAATCCTATGCTGGGCATAGAAGGGAGATTCAGGGATGAATAAAAACCTGGTCATAGGTAAAAACCTGGTCATTTCCTCCAGAAGCCCTAAGGATCTAAAAACTTAATAGGATTATTTCTAGGACAGGCTGTTCCAAGACAGTAGAAGTTAATGAGAGATTCACTCAGGCCAGATAGACCATTGTGACAAGTGGGGAGGTATCTGGATGGGGGGAGTCCTTACAGAGGAAAATGCAGGCTTCACAAGAGGAATTACCCCCACCCAGAAGGGGAAACCTCTTCCCCATGGGGATTTTCACACCAGAAAGGCTTGGAAGAGAGAAGAGAAGCCCATGAAGAACTCTGCTCAGGGGAAGGATCAAAGATGCCACAAATCACATCTGTATTTCCACTGTGGCTACAGCTTGTGGATTGCTCTGTAGACTGGGAGTGGGGAAGTGGGGACAGTGTGACAAGGACTATTGTGAAAATTACATGAGCAAAGAGGCATAAAGTGCTTAGAATAGCACTGATGCATCCTGAGTGCTGTGTGTTGTTATTCTTGTTCTGTTATTGCCATAGGGTCCTGGCCCTGGCAGTGTTCACGAACAACTTTCAAATTGCCAAACCCAGCCCTTCCTCCCCTCCCTGCAGCATCTGGCCGTGCTGCCCAAATCCATACAAGTGACTCAGGCTCACCACTGGGTGGGGCTCAGATATAGCAAATATCAGGAAAGCAGTTTTGCAATAGTTGAAGCCTGAGAATGACTTTTTTATAGTCCTTTTGGAAATGAGCCTTATTTCTCATAGCAAGTTGTAAGCATCTTGAAGGTACTGATTCTTGCTCATATTTGCAAACCCTGCAATACCTGCAGGGGGCTCATGGTGGGTACCGCTCACAAGGCAGAGCCTTCTGGGAAAAAGATTGGGTAACTGCTCTTCTGCTCAGGACAGTAGTGACTTGGAGTGACCTCAAGTTCCTGGCTGTTGATAACTCAGCTCTAAGCAGAGGTGTGACCCCAGATGGAGGACGGAGGAGGCATAGGATGATGCATGTAGTCTGGCAGACACATGTCAGAGTGATTTCATGTTTTGTTTCTACCCAAATGTGTTTTTCCCAAGGGATGTATACTCAGGATAAATATGAGGAGAATAGAATAGAAAAGGAAAAACTGCATTCATTTGCTGGCCGTTGAAACAAAGGACCACAATGTAGGAGTTTTAAGTCATTTCTAAGTTTGGGGTATTTCATAATTCAGAAAAAAAGAAAAAGAAAAAACAATTACTGCTACACACACTTACCGTGTGCTGAGCTCTTGTCTATTTGAAATCAAGTAGTCTCGGGAGAAGAAGCAAACACCCTGGGAACAGAAGAGGTGGCAGAGGAGCAGGAAGATGTCTTGTCCATGTGGAATCGGCAGATCCAGGGTGAGATTCCTGGAAGAGGGTACAAACATACACTAGGTATATCTGCAATGGCCCTATTTCCACATTCCTGTGAGTGCAGGAAACCTCAGGCTGGGGCTACCTGGCAGTAATATTGAGCCCTTACCCCTGCATGGAAGCAGGCAGGTAAGAGAGTGTCTGGGATTTGCACATGGCGTAGTGGGAGAGAGAAGACCTCCACTTGAGGAAGTTGGCCAGAAATGTAAGACTGGTTTTGAATGAAGCAGAAGCAGCAGTCTGCTTTGTCGAGAGTAATTCATGAGGATCTTGGTTTAGGCAGTATGGATTCAATCCATTTGTTATTTATATCTGATACCTGGTATGTGCATGGCAGGGATGAGGTGATGACGTTAGGACTAAGCCTTTGTGGCCCAACTGAGAAGGCACAGAGAGTCAGAAAACATGGTTGCCTAGGCATCCACAGGAGGGCTAACCCCTTGAGGGCAGGGTCTGTGTCCGACTCATCTGGTATACCCCAAGACACAAGGCTTTGCATGCACCAGGCATTCAGTTTGGAAATGTTTTCTTTGGAGATGCTTGTCACCTTAGTTATATCCCCACTCACCCATTGTATTAGTTTCCTAGATCTGTTGTAACAAATTGCCAAAATTGAGTGGCTTAAAACAAAACTCCCCTCACGGTTCTGGAGGCTACAAGACTGAAATCAAGGTGTGGGCAGAGTTGATTCTTTTTCTGAGACTCTGAAGAAGAATTTGACCATTGCCTATTCCTAGCTTCTGGTCCTGGCCCAGAGGCATTGAGCTTCCTTGGCTTTCTGAATGTGTCCCTCTTCTGGGTCTCTTGGAAGTATACCAGTCACACCAGCTCCAGCTGCTCTTAACTGGCTTCTAGTTATCTTTACTAGGTATATCTGCAATGGCCCTATTTCCAAATAAGACCATGTTCTGAGATACGACGAGTTCAGACGTCAACATATTTCTTTTATGTTTATGTGGGGAACAGTGGTGGGTGTGGGGGTGGTGTCACAGTTCAACCTATAGATAAAGCCACATCCAGGGGAGTATGTTCCTTATATGACCGTCCCCGTACCCAGAGGCAGAACTGATTAATGAGTGTTCTCCCTTCAGGATTCCCCCATTGGAACATGCTTCTGTTTATTAGAGCAGTCCATTCGCTCGTTGAGTCAGGGATTTCATCTTTTGTCTCCCCCATCGTGCCTAGTTAGATGTATAGTGTCAATCCTGTAAACACGGGCCTAGGAAGCAGCTACGTCCCCCTGAGTTATAGGGCTGGACACTGCACTAGAAATGCCAGGTAATAATCCAATTTTATGGTGGCGAACACAGGGACTTAGAATTCAGAGAGGTGAAATAACTTGGTATTGCCAGAATTCTGTCTAAAAACCTGAAAGGGGGGGGGGCTGAAGGTATCACATGAAAAGTTTCCAATTTCCTATCTTCACGATTTTCAAAGCACCTCTGATCTGGCTAGTTCAACTTCACCCGCTTGAGAAAAACAAATTTGGAACCTCGGTCTAATTAATGCTGGGATCTGTTGCTCGTTCTCGGTTGGATCTCCGCCCCTCCGGCGTTTTCCCTCCAGAAGCCGCACACAAAGCGGACGCACCCTGCGCACGAGAGCGCGCGGGCCGCCTTTCCGCAGGCTCCGCTCCCGGGCGCACGGTGGTTGCGCGCGCTGCCTGTCCCCGCCCCGGCGCCGATGGTGGCGCGGCGATAGGCCGAGTGGCCGTGCGCGCACAGACCGCAGCTCCGCGCGCCCCTCCCCGCCGGCTCCCAAGCGCCGCTGTTGCATGGGGCGCCGCCGGTGGCCGAGGGAGCGTGACTGCGCTGCGCAGGGCGCTAGGAGGCATTGTCGCCGTAAGTGGAGCAGAAAGCGGCCTGGAACGGGGCCCCATGCTGGGGCCCCCGAAAAGTAAACGTAGTCTGAGGCTAAGCCTGGAGGGGCTGGGGGAAAGAGGGAGAGAAGTGTCCCCGTTTCTGTAGCTTACCTTCCCCTCCCCCCCCCCCCCCCCCCCGGTCACCCGGTGGAAAGAGCAGCGTCCCCAGTTGTGGCTTCTGCAGTGCCTGGGGGCCGGGGAGCGCGCCGACTCTTGGTTGCAGACTGCATCTGGATTGGCTCGGGGGAATGGGGGCGCGCTGCCAGGGAATAGGAAGCCTTGGGAAACGGTCCCAGGCCGGCCTTCATTCCCGCGGGAGGAGCCCCTACTGGGAGAAGCTGCCGTGTATTTCGTCCCTGAAGTGATACTTTCGGGGCTTGCCTCCGCTCGGGTGAGCTGCTACAGCGTGCTTCTCTGCCTCGTGCACAGCCCGCGAGTGCCCGGCCCTTTGCGATCACCAGCAGAGAAGATCTCCCCTCCGCCTGCTTTATTCTCCCTAGTCCCCGCCTGCCAGGCCAGCAGAGGGCGGGCGGCGAGGAGTCATTGGCTAAGGGCGCGACGGGAGGGTGGGGTAGACGCGTGAGGCGTACCCTTGCGCAAGGCGCTGGGACCCTGTCTGGCCTGGCCACTGCTCTCAGCTTTGGGAGGCGCCTGACCCCCAAACGAGGCTCCAGCCCGTCGGGCTCACGCCCAAGCAGGCTTCTTCCTGTTGGGTGGAAAAGTGGGTCACTTCTGTTCTGGCCTTCAGTGGGCTTTCCTGGCTCCTTGCGAGCCATCCAGCCCTTACCTCTCACGCCCTGCAGGCTCCTCCGTTTCATGTGGTCCAGAGGACCCGCTGGAGCCTGCTGCGGGGAGCTTGCTCATGGCTCAGGAGGCTCGAGTTGCCCTTCTGAGCGACTGCCAGGCTCTAAAGTTCCCAAGTGACCACACCAGTAACTAAATATAGGAGCAGCTGGTGCGGCCAGGGTGTCGCAGCAGCTCTTTTGCACACATCTTGGGGCTTCAGATAAGCCCCAAAGTTCTCTCTGGTAAGATAGTCTGGAGCCCTGGCAGAGGGCTTCTGTCAGGGTTTAAAGAAGACATCCTTTCTCCAGTCTTGAATCCAGGCAAATCCAGGTGGTAAATACAGGAGGACTAGATAGCTGGCTCTCACAAGCAGGACAACCCCCCACCCTGGCATTCAATTTATTATATCCTAGTTTACCCTCTTGACCTGTTATTGGTCATGCCTTAGTTTATACCACAGTCCTCACTATGCCCTACTGTCCTACCCTCACTCACCTTATACAAGTTGCCCATCTGGCCCCATTAAATGTATGCATTTGTGACTTCTCATTTAGACAGTATCTTAGATTTATTTTAAGACCTGTATTTAGATTTGAAACCCAAATGATGGCTGGGAGCTTTGTCATCACCCTTTGGGGGTACTGTTCAGTATGTGTTAGACAGTACAGGAGGAACCAGCACAGAACAGATCAGCCCCTGCCCCAAGCTGCCTGCAATCCAGCTGAAGAGATAAGTGCTTGGCAACAACCCATTGGCTGATGCTTAGGTATTAAGTGCTGCTGAAACTCAGAGGGAGTAGAGAACACTCAGGGCTGGGGTGATGAGGGAAGACTTCCTGAAGGTGGAGAGATGAGTGTTCTACTCATTGCTCAAAGATGAGTTCCACTGAATTGTTTGTTTGAAGTCACATGTGTATGAAGCTGGAGTTAGAAGCTGGCATTATGTCTGAACGTGTACTGCATTATCCTCTAGCTTTCACTGAGTACATTTAATGGTACCTACGTGTCCTGGGCACTGGACTAGAAAAGAATAGGTATTTTATTCAGTCCTCTTGTGTACCCGGTGAGGTAGGTATTCCTCCATCTCCTACTCAGATGAAGAAACTGGGACTCAGGTAGTTATGAATCCATTCCAAGACGTAACAAACAGTGGCAGTCTGTTACGAGGTCTGTCTGCGGCATAGAGTCTTATCCCATTGCACAGTGTCTCAGCCCTCCAGAGTCAGTCTCCTTGGTGAGATGCACACACATGATGAACTCTCCCCAAGCAGATGGGTGGGCTTGGCCAGTCCCCAATTGGCCTTCCCTGCCCTGATTGTCCAATTGAGCATATGTAGACTTGGCCTTGGTATGTGCTGACAGTTCTCAGACAGACAGGCAGACAGGTGTGTGTGTGTGTGCATGCATTTCTCTCCACCCTTCCCATTCCTCTGCTCTTAACCCTCTGAGTGAGTCCTCTGGAGCTCCTCAAACAGTCTGTGTAGCTGGGATTGGGAGCCTGGGACAAAGAGGGGCACTGACCTCAGCCTCAGGGTGCGTTGTCTCTGTGGGACACTGCCTCTGGGGCTGTGGGTAGCTTTTTTTTTTTAAGATTTATTTTACTTATTTATTTATGCAGACAAGAACTGGGGTGTAGACCAGAGGTATGGAGAGGTGAGAGGATTCACCAGAGACAGTGGGGAGCAGGACAGGCGGATTGACTGAAATACACTGCTGAGGGGAGCAGTGGGCAAGTCAGGAGAGGTCTGCTGCGCCACGTGGGTCACCTCCCTGGCCAGGGATAGAACTCATGCTGCAGTGGCTGCAGATAGCTTCACAGTGCTTAGACTTAACCCTTTGCACCACCAGGGAGGCCCCGTGGGTATCTTTGGTTACACAGTGAGCTCGATGTAGAGGCATGTTGGCTAGACTATTGATGCTTACTCACTTTGACCTTAGCCACGTGATTTAGTCCTTCTCTGTGCCTCAGTTTCCTGCTCTAATAATAGGAAGTTGGAGATGTTTCTAGAGTCCCTGAAGTCTTTCAATCCCTAATAATTTAGATTGTGTTCCTCACTCCTCTTTAAGCCTCTCTCCTCCAGTGATCCAATTTCCCTTCTCTTGTTTCCCTGCCTTGCTCCCCTTTTCCTCTGGGGTTCTGCAGATAAACTCAGATTCTGGCCAAACTCAGATTCAGACTCAGGTCTGCAGGCTAAAACTAACCTTCCCTGCATATTGATAGGTGGGAAGGGAATTTGTAAAGACCACTCTCCCGCAGTATGGTGAGCTCTGACCAGGTAGGGTTGTGTTTGATCAGCCTTTGTGTCTCTACTTCTTGGCACGAAGGAGGATCCTGACAGATGAGGGTGGGGTGAACAGGGAGCTGGAGGAATTGTCTGAGGGCTGTGAGCACCAGCTCAGAGATCGTGGGAGGGAGAGACAAGTGTCTCTCCCTTGCAGCTGGCTCCGCTCCCTTTCTGAAGCTCCACCTATTAAATGAGTCACACACCAGTGCACACCTGAGCCTCACACCTGTCTGGCCACTGCTCCAGGCCCTGGCCCCCGGTCCAGTGAGGTGACACGTGTTGATCCTCCTAGGAAACTAGGGATGGGCTGCCCCCACTTCTGAAGGGCAGATCAGTCACTCTGGAGGCCAAGCTGGATGTGGCCTGGGCTCTGGGCCCCTCGTGAGGAGGTGAGTGGCCTGGGTCCCTCCCTGCTGGCTTTCGCAGTCTGACTTCCCAAGGAGGGTGGACAAGGGGTGGGTCCCAGGCCAGTGGGCGGGCACTTCACAGCCTGTGTCTTCCGCAGGCACAGGCCCTGTGAGCAGCAGACCGGCCTGCTGGCTGGCGACAGGACCCGTGTGTCTGCATGCTGAAGAAGATGGGTGAGGCGGTGGCCAGAGTTGCAAGGAAGGTCAACGAGACGGTGGAGAGTGGCTCTGATACCCTGGGTAAGTGAGGGAGCGCTTTGCAGCCCTAAGTTGCCCTAGGCTGGCTTATCGGTCGAGAAATGACATGGGGAAAGAAGGTAAGAGACAATGTCCGTACGGAATTTTGTAGTTGTGAATTCCTGGACGCCAGGGCCCGTGTATGGTAAGTTTCTTCCCCACATCATGATCAAAGAGGTTTGTAAACAGCGAGGCCCCCCCACCTCCAGGAGCCTGTCTGCTTGCCCTTGGGCTGTCAGGGACTCTGAGTGTGTATGTGCCCCTCCACCAGGTGACAATAGGGCGTCAGCTGTGCAGCCCGTGACCCAGGCCTGGGGCCTCAGGAAAGTTGCCGTATTGAATCTTCACACTGTCCCAGGAAGGTGTTACTTGCTGGCGCCGCTGGCCTCCGCCTTCAGATGAGGAGGGAATGGAGGGTAAGTGGAAGGCAAAGTGGACTTTTCCCACATCAGTCCACCGAGAGGTCCCTTTCACTCCACTGTCGTATTTGAATTATGTCAGATAATGTTGGTTTTGAATTAGTCATAGTGTTTTTTTAAAATATTTATTTATTGTGTACAAGAACTGGGGTACAGGCCAGAGGTGTGGGGGGGTGAGAGAACTCACCAGAGACAGAGTGGGGAGCAGAGCAGGCAGATTGACTGAAACACACTGCTGAGGGGAGCATGATGAGAGGTCTGCTGCACCATGGGGGTCACTCCCTGGCCAGGGAGCGAAGTCATGCTGCAGTAGCTCTGGATACTGCGTAGAGCAGTGCTTACCCTGGCGCCACCAGGGAGGCCCTGGCCATAGCATTTTAACCCATGCAGTTAGCCCCAAGACTACAGGCATTTAAGCAAACCGTCCCAGTTAGTTAAGCTCAGCAGATGTTTATGGACAGTCTACTTTGTGCAAGAGTTAGGAGGACATGCAGTGTAGTGATTTATGTGTGTGTGTGTGACCCACTGGAATGTAGTGTCCCTTTAAAGCCACAGGCATGTGTGTGAACTCAGAGACAGAAGCCCAGTCCTGCCCTGGGATGATTGTGCAGGTGGACAGGTGGGTTTGAGTTGGGTCTTTGGCACAAGGAGAAGAATTTCATACCCAGGTTGGATGTGCATGTGTGTGCACATGTGCGTGTCCGTCTTTCTTACAGGAGCATGTCTATGCGTGTTGCTGCCTGTGCTCAGATCCAGAGTCTGGAAAGGCAGTGTTTTTATGGCAGTTTCTGGACAGGGGGTGGTGGCCCAGGAAGTGGAGGGCCACTCAGCTTTCAAGATCAGCTTTGTCACTGCTTCTTCCAGGAAGTCCTCAGTCCTACCCAGTCTACCCCTTGCTCCCTTCCTCTTCTGTAGCATCTATTCAGTATCCTTGGAGGGCAGGAACCCTGTGGTCTTTTGCTCCCCAGCCCCTAAGAGCCAGAACAGTGTTGGGCACTTTGGAGGCGCATGAAGGCATTTGCTGAACTGAGCTAAAATGAGAGAAGCACCTGCCCTATTAGCCAACACACTCACGGTGTGTCACTGGTGTTGGAGGCAACTTCAGTTGGTGAACTCCCAGACACGGCCCCTTGGTGAGGAGTTCTGGAATCCTGCATTGGTCACTAAGATGGTTGTATTGAGCCTACTGTTCAAAGCTCTCCACCAGTGGAGTCGCCCCACTACTACCTGCTGCCGCCTACCTTAGCAGGTTATGGAACCTCTCTGAGACGCGCTTTCCTCATCTATAAAGTGGGATGTAATCATGTCCTTCTCAGCGAGGTGGTTAGGAGTAATTATAATGCCTGTGAGATGTTTGGTATGTGAGTAACTCAGTAAATGGCAGCTAATATTTTAACATTTTTCTCATCTCCAAAGACTAGAGGTGGGGCCTAGGTCCCTCCCCACACAAACACACCTCCTCCAGATGTCAGCAGTCAAGACTTGGCTGAATGCCGTTATGTTGCCTTTGAATAGGGAATTCCGTGCAAACTGACAAATGTCGCAGGGAAGAGGGACAGCCACGCAGCACGATCTTATCCAGATGGGTGCAGGAGGTAAGGGGTGGAGGGGTGGCAGAGAGGGGAGGTGCTGTTTGAGAGAGGATTTCAGAAGTAGAGGAGGTGCTGTCCCAGGCAGGTAGGGCTGCACAGGAGTTGCCGCCATGTAGGGGGGAGGTGTGAGGGATGCCACCCAGCAGGTGGAGAGCCTGGAAGATTTTGTTGAATTTAAGAGTCTGAACCTGAGTGTTGTGAACCAGAGACTGCAAACTGCAGGCCAGGCGGGGGTTTCTGTGACCCACATAGTGGATGCCCTGCTTGGGCAAAGTGTGCTGGGCATCGAGGGGCCCTGACACCAGCCCTTCTGCACTACCTGGGGTTATGGCCCCCGAGGAAGCCAAGCCAGGCCTCTGGCCACACTGTCTGACCCGCAGTGCCTGGGCCTGGAACCCCAGCTCTCCACACCAGGGACAATGAAGCTCTAGTCAGCTTGGGAGAGGAGTAAAATCCTTTTGGCCATGGCAGTTTGACCAAACCTCAAGACTTTCCTGGGGAAGTGACTAGGACTGTAAAGTTAGGCTGAGCTGTAGAGGGCCTTTTACCTCTTCAGTGCGTCAGAGAAGATGCAGAATGTCAGGCTGTGACCTTGTGCCATGGACAGCTTGCGATCCTGACTCTGGGCAAGTGGAGCTGATCAGGCTTTGGCATCTGGGGGCTCTGGAGCCTAAGCAGCCAGCACGTATTGATGACCTATATGCAGGGTGCTGGAGGCACCCAGGGATTTGTGCAGTAGATCCTTGCCTGAAACTTGCACATGAGAACCTGCGAGACCATCAGACAGTAGTGAGTGACATCCAGGCTCCATGCTCAGCTGGGTTAGACAGACCAAAGGTGGTGTAATTTAGATGTGGGCGATATTGTGAGGGGTTCAAGTAATCCAGGAAGGCTTTCTGGAGGAGGTGGGAACTGAAATGGTTCTTAAAAAATAAGCCAGGTAACCCAATATGGTTCCCATGGGGGCAGGAAGGGGGAATCTGAAGTAACCTAAACAACCAGCACCAGAAAATTACTTAAATAGATTTGTCATAGCTATACAATGTGATTTATGTTGCCATTAACAATAGTACCTAAAATTTTATCATATCCTTGAAAGAAGTCTGACAAATTTCTCATGTATAATGTAATTTGGGAAAAAACCCAGGATCCCATTTTCTGTATACAATAAGATGCCAATTATGTTCACATGTCTGTACATAGAAAAAAATAAAAAAGATGTTAATACAATTTTGCATTTTCCGAATGTTCCATGATGACATATTATTCTTATAAGTAGAGAGGAGTAGATTTTAGGAAAGGATCACCTGCCGCTCCCCTCTGGAAGGTGCAGAGTACACACTTCCCAACAACAGATGTAAGTGATGGGGTGGTCCCCCCTCCGAGCCCCTGGCCTTGGGAGTGAAATAGGCTTCCCTGGCTTCTTCCTTCTGCCACCTCCCCTCCCAGCCTCCCTATGCACAGGCCTTGGCTCTGTGGTTGCTCTGAAGCTGCAGTTGATGGCCTCCGAGTGGGCAAGCCTGTGTAGGCTGAGCTGGGAGCAGCTCAGTTACAGGCAGGCTCTCACCTTACTCAGTAGGTAGCCCTGGTAAGCATCTCTCTCGCTCCCCAGGCACTCGTGGTGTACTATGGAGCCAGCTCTGCTCCTCCTGCAACCTGAGCTTTGGATCCCAGCCCTTGCCTCGCCCCACTCCAGGCCTCTTCACCCCATAAGGAGTGGGCTCCTTTCCATCTGGCCCTGGGTCTGCTCTTCACTTTGAATTGAAGCAGCTTTCCTGCAGCCTCTCACCCCAACTCAGGATCATCTTCTAGACTCTTCTGATGAGTTTGCAGAGTCAGAGACTGACCGCCCTTGAGACAGGTTCTCCTTTCTGCCCACCTCTCAGCTTCCTGTTTTTGTGAATCCTCACGCCCGTCTGGGCTCCCTGGTTCTCGTACCCAGGAAGGGTCTCTGTGAGCATGTCTTTCTCTCCCTGGCCTGGACTGCAGCACATCTGGCCAGTGGCCCCTTAGGCCAGTTTGCTCTGCACCCACTGCTCTCCAGGGCCAGGCTCCTGGACCACTCTGTGCTTTGGAGAGGATTTTAAAAATGATCTTGACTGCACAAGTGGGATTGGGAAAGGCCTGGGGGGAAGGGAGGACCTGCCTGGCTGGGATGGAGGCATCCACAAAGATGGGAAGACTGGGGTGGCCTGGGAAGGGAAGGCGCTGGCCTTAGTCTGAGTGTCAGGCTGCTGTGCTGCAGCCCAGGAATATTTGCTATTTATCTTCTTCCTTTTTATGGTCTTTTGTGTGTCACCTAATGGCAGGAATGTTCTGAGAAGTCATTAGGTGACTTCATCATGGTGAGAACGTCATAGTGTCATTACACCAACCATGATGATACAGCCTACTCCACGCCCAGCCTGGAGGGTGCAGACCTCAGGAAAATCATCCACATGGTTGGCCGTTGACCGAAGCATTGTTGCGTGACTGTTTCCTGACTCTGAGGGCTCCTGTCTTTCTTTCTCTCTTTCTTTCTTTCTCTCTTTCTTTCTCTCTTTCTTTCTTTCTTTCTCTCTTTCTTTCTCTCTCTCTCTTTCTTTCTTTCTTTCTTTCTTTCTTTCTTTCTTTCTTTCTTTCTTTCTTTCTTTCTTTCTTTCTTTCTTTCTTTCTTTCT
>JAGFMF010012105.1:2005671-2052816 GCA_019455555.1 Galemys pyrenaicus
TTTCTTTCTTTCTTTCTTTCTTTCTTTCTTTCTTTCTTTCTTTCTTTCTTTCTTTCTTTCTTTCTTTCTTTCTTTCTCTCTCTCTCTCTCTTTCTTTCTGATTTCTCTCTCTCTCTCTTTCTTTCTGATTTATGCGTATTTATTTTTGCATATAAGAACTGGGGAACAGATCAGAGGTGTGGGGTGGTGAGAGGACTCACCAGAGTACAGCTGAGGGGGCAGTGGGAGAGACAAGAGAGGTCTGCTGTGCCATGTGGGTCAGCTCCCTGGCTGGGTATCGAACTCGTGCTGCAGTGGCTGCTGATAGCTTCACAGTGCTGAGGTTTAAATTCCTGTGGAATTTTTATCTTAAAAAAGACAAACCGCATTCACCACTCCCCTCCACCTTTCCTATCCTTTGCTTCTTCCCCTCTGGTAATCACAGTTCTTTCATCAGAATCCTTTAGTTTGTTTTATTTTGTTTTGTCTGTTTATCTGCTTGGTTTCTTTTTATTCCACACATAGGTGTAATCATCCAATACGTGTCTTTCTCCTGATTTATTTCACTTTGTATAAGCCCATTTTGCTGCAAATGGCAAAAATTCATCTTTTTAAATAATGGAATATTATTCCATATGTATTTGTACCACATCTTCTTTATCCAATCATCATCAGTGAGCACTCAGGTTGTTTTCATATCATAACTATTATGAAAACTACTGCAATAAACATTGGGGTATGTGTAATTCTTAGAGCTCATGATTTCATATTCTTCAGATAGATGCTCAGAAGTAGAATTGCTGGATCATATCATAGTTCTAGTTTTAATTTTTTGAGGAAGCTCCGTACTGTTTTCCAAAATGGTTGTACCAATTTACATTCCCACCAAGTGTATGAGGGTTACTTTTTCTGCACATCCTTGAAAACATGTTGTTTCTGGTCTTTTGGATTTAAGCCATAGGTATGAGATGATAGCTCATTGTGCTTTTGATTTGCATTTCTCTAGTAATGAGTGGTGATGAACATTTTATCATATGCCTTCTGTATGTCCTCTTTGGAGAAGTGTCTATTCAGATTTCTGCCCATTTTAAAATTGGGTTGTTTGTTTTGTCGTTGTTGGGTCACATTAATTCTTTATATATCTTGGATAGTAACCTCTGATTGGATGTACAAGTATTTTCTGCCTTCAGCAAACTGCCTTTTGGTTCTGCTGATGTTTTCTTTTGCCGTGCAGAAACTTTTAAATTTTATGTAGTCCCATTTGTTTATTTTTGCTTTCATTTCCCTTGCCATTGTGGTCATCTTTAACACTAATATAGAATATATTGCCTCTGTTTTTTTTTTTAATATGTATTTTATGGCTTCAGAATTGATATCCAAGTCTTTAATCCATTGTGAATAAACTTTTGCATATGAGGTTAGAGAATGATCTAGTTTTATTCTTTTGCATGTAACTATCCACTTTTCCTAATATCATTTGTTGAAGTGATTTTCCTTTATTGATTGTACATATAGTCACGGTCCTTTGTTTTAGATTATATTGATTTATGTGTGAGCTTATTTCTGGAATCACAATTCTGTTCCATTGATACATGATCCATATGTCTATTTTTATTCTATTAGCATTCTCTTTTAATCACTATTGCTTTGTGGTATACTTTGAAGTCAGGCAATGTGCTGCCTCCATTTTCTTCTTTCTTTTTCTCAAAATGAAGACAGCATCTTTCCACTAGGTTAGAGTTATTATGATTGGTTAATTTATATTATGGCAGGTATACTAGTTTTATGCAATCACACCTAATTTTTCTATTTTCACTCTGAGTGTTAGGGGGAAAGGTAGTCCTAAAAGGATTATGGGTGTGTGGACTCCAACCCCCACTCCAGACCATCAGTGTTCCAGAACCACAAATCTAATAAAATGATTATCGAAGAGTGGATCACTGGGACCTGAGGGTGGAGTTAAGCAGCCAGACTGGCTATAAAACCAGAGGTGAGCCTTGGGCTCGCTCACTCTTACTGAGGAGACAGACCCCTTCCTTCGGGAGACATCTCTCTTCCTTCGGAGCCATCTCATTCGACTCAGAGCCAGCTCTCAACGTGCCATTGCTTAGATCTGGTAGGGTATTTGTGGATTTGTATCCCTCTCTTTTTCCCTTGGTATTATTACTATTTTATTTCCCTTCTTTCGTAAAATAAAACCTGTCAATAACTTTTGCCACGTGTACCTGGAGTTGGGACTTTTTAAAAGTCTTCTGAGCGGGCGGGTGGAGGACCCAGTGAGGGGAACCCATTTTATATTAGGGTTGCCCTGTAACATGAGTATAAGATGAATTATTAGTTTAAGAATGCTGGTGTCAGCATTCTACTGCAGGCCTGAAGGCAGATGAAGGTACCCAAATTAACATCTGAATAGTACCTGTACCCTTACATTTGGCTTTCAATAGGAATCATTAGTTTCATTGTCTTTAGACTTGATAATATATGTTACTAAGGTATCTTTTGTATTGGATTAAATTTAGTTAACACAAAAGCAAAAGGGGAAGGGAGGAAGGGCCCTGCAACTATTATCACCTGAAGACTACAGAACCTGCCTTTAACAAAGGCAGAAATGCAAAGCCTTTCACACTGGCCCAGTCTTGAAGGTCACGTTTAGGTTCCTGAGGCTTGTAGCCCATAGTAAAATGTTTGAATCTAAAAGTTTTCCTAATATCGAATTTTAGAATTTGTAGAATAACCACATTCCAATTGTATCTATTTTTACTTGGTTTTATGGTATTGTCTAGAATTTGTATTATAATATTAGCCAATTAGTAGTGCGTCATTGCATAGCAGCCAATTACTTTGCTTAATAAAACAGCCAATTATACAACCTCCCCCATGGATGATATACCAGCAAGTTTTTAGTAACTTACAAAACTTTAATTATTAAATCGGTCAAAACAAAAAGGAGTCCAAGGAGGGCCAGCTATGGAACCTCTGATTTTTCAGGAAAGTTCCCCTGTGACGGACTTTTGCCTCACGGCATAGGTAGGTGGCCCCCATCAATCAAGGAGTGATTTACGTAAATAAAACTTTCTCTTCTTAGTGTACATTTCTATGCATTTTGCTGAACACATACAACCCTGTCACCGCTGCCACCAGATCTAGAACCTTTGCTATCACCCACAAGAACCCCCATTCCTTGGTGCCCTTTGCAGTTAAACCTCCTTCTCATCCCCAGTACCTGGGAGGCACTCATCTATTTCCATATCATGCAACTGGAAATGATATTAGTAGGTAGCCTCCGGTGCCTGGCATCACATTAGCACAGGTATTTGTATGCATCCATGTTGTGTGTGAATGAGTGCATTTGTTCCTTTTTATTGGTGAATAGCATACATGGTATGGATGTGCCGTGATTCCTTTATTCATTGATCTGTTGAAAGACGTTTGGATTGATTCCACTGTTTTAAGATTCTAACTTAAGACTGTAAATAGCCACATATAGGTTTTTGTAACAATCGGAGTTTTCATTTTTCTTGGGTAAATCCCAGGGGTGGGCTTGCTGGTGGGTATATATTAAGTGTCTGTTTAACCACATTAAAAACTACTACAACCTTTTTCAAGGTGGTTGAGAGTTCCACCTCCCCCGTACCCTTGTCAACATTAAGTGTGGTTGTAAATTTTATACATTCTGATAGGTTCATAATGGTATCTCCTTATGTAACAGGGTGGTCCCCAGGAAAGGGGGAAGTTCCAGAATCCCGATTCTGCCCTAAGTGGGTGGAGCTAAGCAAAAATAAAAAGATGTTAAATAAAAAAGGAAAAACAGAAGGAAGGGAGGAAGGAGGAAGCAGGATGGAGAGCAGCAAGGAGGCATGGAGAGGCACGTGGAGCAGAGGGACATGTAAAAAAACCTGCGCTTGCTTTTTGGTCTTGGACTGGTTAGAACAGATGTGGGTGAGAGACCCGGGGGGAGGTTAATCATGGCAGCTTTCATCTTGATTTTGATTTTGCTCTTTTCCTTCCGATTTGTCTAATTCTTTCTAACCCTTTTCTATGGGTCTCTACCAAAAAGTCCTTTAAACCTGTAGCAAACTTTTAAATGTTACTTTAAGCCAATCCTATTTAACTAAACTTTTACCCTCAAGGAGATGGGTAACTTTAAATGCTTAACTTAATAACTATATTCTTTGTCCTTTCTATATTATACCCTAATTATATTAAAATTCCTTTCCATTAAAACTCTTATATGTTTATCTTAATGCGGCAAATAGCAAAACGCATTCAGAGAGGGCAAGTTTAAGAGTTCTAAAGTGCCCCTCTCCCTGCCCTGTAACACTATGGTTTTAATTTACAGTTCTGTGATGCCTGATGAAGCGAGCCGTCTTCCCAGGGGCTTATTTACTATTGGTTATCTCCTTCGATGAAATGTCTATTCAAATCTTTTGCACATTGAAAAAATTGGGGTGCTTCCTTATTAAGTCTTGAGGCATCTCATATATTCTGGGTGCACATTCTTGGTCAGATAGGCTCTCAAGCCTATCCTTTTGTTACAGGGCAGGGAAAGGGGCACCCCAGAACCCCCAAACCTGCCCTCTCTGAATGGGTTCTGCCATCCGCAGCATTAAGGCAAACATATAATGGACATGAACTTTAATACAATTAGGGTATAATACATAAAGGACAAAGAATATAGTTACTAAGTTAAGCATCCAAAGTAACCCATCTCCTTGAGGGTAAAAGTTCAGCCAAATAGGATTGGCCCAATGTAAGGCCCAAAAGCCTGCCACAAGTCTAAGGGACCTTTCAGTAGAGACCCATAGAAAAGGGTCAGAAAGAGTCAGACAAATCTGGGAGGAAAAGAGTAAAACTAAAATCAAGATGAAAGCTGCCATTATTAACCTCCCCACGGGTCTTCACCCACATCTGTTCCAACCAGTCCAAGACTAAGAAGCAGGCGCAGTTTCTTCACATGTCCCTCTGCTCCACATGCCTCCTCCATGCCTCCTTGCTGCTCTCCATCCTGCTTCCTTCTTCCTTCTGTCCTCCTCTCTCCAGCATCTTATCCCTGCTCAGCTCCACCCACTTAGGGCAGAACTGGGATTCTGGAACTTCCCCCTTTCCTGGGGACCACCCTGTTACACTTTGTCTACTTTGTCTTTTCTCCTCTTAACTGATTTTATTTTTAACGATTTATTCATTTATGCATACAAGCACTGAGGTACAGGCCAAAGGTGTGGGCCACCTCCCCACCGGTGGCAGGGATCGAACTTGTGCTGCTTTGGCAGTGTTGGCTTCATAATATGTTGCTTAACCCACTGGTGCCACCAGGGAGGCCCCTTAACTGACTTTTGATGAGGTCTAACATACATACTTTTTCATGGATAGTACTTTTGGTGTTGTTATCCAAGAAATCTTTGCCTAACCTAAAGATTTCCTCCTATCAGAATCCTCTGGGAAGTATTTAAAGATACAAATTAGATCCTCGAGGGTGGGCCTGGTGGTCTGTTTTTTAAAAAACCCTGTATAATTCTTCCCTGCCTCAAATTTTGAGAACCACTGGTTTACTACTTATTGCCTGGAAGTTCCTTCTCCTGGTGGCTTCTGGGGAAGTGGGCAAGGAGGGGTGTTTCTTGAGAAGAGCTCAGAATGTGGTATATGAAGGTGGGGTGGAAAGAGGGAAAGAGAATGGATATGAACATGTATATGATCTGTCCCCAGGTAGCTAAGCAGCTCAGTTGGGAGCTGGGAAATAATCAAGTGGGGAGGCCAAAGCTAGTGAGAGAAAGGTTGAAGAGGTAAGGCTCCTCTCTCCCTCCCTCCCTGGATCACCCACACTTTGGCCGAGCACGTTCCTCCTCTGCTTGCCAGCAGATGGCGCTCTGTCTCCATCCTCCAGGCGGCGGGACCCGAGACCAGGCAGTTCCTGGTTTGGTGTCCAGGTTCATATGAGGGCCTATCCAGCTCACGTCCTGTGTCTACAATCCTGATTGGTGGCTATGTCGGCTAGCCGTATTGTGGCAATCATTTTGCAATGTATACGTAATATAAAGTCACTACATGTTGGATATCCTTAGCTTACACAGTGTTGCATGTCAATCATATCTCCAAAGTGCTGACGGACTCCCATGGGGGTCTGGAACGGGTAAGGCTGCCCAGGGAACACAGTGGTGTGGAAACCCGTAGGACACTTACACTCCCTGAGCCGGACTTTCTTTGGGTCAGAAGCTGCCATAGGTTTCTTCTGCAAAAAACATACATTGAGCTCCTGCTGTGTGTTACTGCACCTGGGGTCCCAAATACCCGAGGAGTGCCCACTGCTGGGCACTTATACACACTCACGTGCCCACACCCCGAGGGAGGGGAGCAGCCAGGACTATGGTGGGAGCAGCGTTTCCGAGCTGTTGAGGTGCTGGTCTTGGCCCCAGGAGGGCGGTGGGAGGAGCCCAGCTTTGGGACTCGGGTGGGCTCGGCTTCAGCCTCCGCTAGCTGTGCCTTGCTGCGGACTTGGCGCTCTCTGTGACTCAGCCTCCTCTGCTGCAAAGCAGGGTGCCAGGAGGGTCAGCTTTTTGTCCAGGCTGCTTCTGGATGTGGGTTTCTGGTCGCTGGACCAGGGAGAGGACGGCTGTGGGCCCTGCTGTGGGACAGAGGTGGTCCGTGGACACCATGCAGGAGAGGGAGCCTCACGCGGGCAGACGTGCTGGCACAGAGAACGGGATGGCGAGCCCCTGGTGGTGTGCACGGGTGTTAATCAGAAATTAGCCAGTTTGGAGAGCTGGAAAGCTTTGGCGTCAGAGGGTTGGCATGGAGCAGATATGCAGGGTTTGGGTCTGGGATTCCCTGGTCGTTTCGGGCGAGCTTTAGCCCTCTCCGTGTCACTGCCATCCCGTGGCGTCTGGCCGCTTCTGAACTGACTCCAGAGAGGTGGACACCGAGGGCCTGTCCAGGTGGGTGGGAAAGGACCCATGGTTCGGGCAGGTACAGAGAGGGTGGGTAGGGCTTCTGGCAAATCTTTTATGCCAGGCTGGCATGGAGTTCAGAGGGGACCTGTCTGGACCCCAAGACTTGGGTCAGAAGGGCCAAGGAAGGAAAGAGAACACCTTAATATGAGAAAGCAGCTCTTAAGTTGGAGAGAGAGAAAATTTGTTCTCTGATGCCAAGCTGGGAATTTGCACTTGGAGGAATGCTTTAAAACTACAATGTTTAATTGCAAAAGTCAGAGGTAATACATGTGCCTTGTGCAGAAAGCATGAGGCCCAAAGGGTAAAAAATGAGAAGCCTGGCTTCCTTCTACCAGTTCTTTGGTCTCCTGGTCCCTCCTCCCTGGCAGTGTCTTGAGACCCCCTTGGGTTCCCCTGGCCCCTGGCTGAGGCCCAAAGGGTAAAAAATGAGAAGCCTGGCTTCCTTCTACCAGTTCTTTGGTCTCCTGGTCCCTCCTCCCTGGCAGTGTCTTGAGACCCCCTTGGGTTCCCCTGGCCCCTGGCTGGGGATGAGGATGGCTAGCTGCGGTCCTGACGCTTCACTAGGGCTGTAGCAGGGTGGGAGAAGACCCCAAAGCCATGTGCTGTGGCCCCCATCTTTCTTCTGGGATTCCCTGAACCCCCTTCTAGGACTTTGGAAGCTTCATTGGCTGTGAGCCCCTCCCAGCCCCCACTGTGAACCTCTGACTTTGGAGGGGGGTGACATTGGGAGTGACCTCAAATGCCTTGATGTGATGTTTGGGTTCCTGTTCACAGCTATGCTACCTGACAAGGTGTGGGTGCTCAGCGTGCGCCTGCAGGTAGGCGATGAGTCCCCATTCCCCCGAGTCCACATCTCTCAGCCTTCTCTCCTTCGTTGCCCCCTTCTCATTCTTTGGCTGTAGAAATGTGAGAACTGGCCCAACTGTGAGGCATCTCAGTGGCTGGTGGCGTTCCCAGCAGTGACTTGGAGATGCTACAGGCTTTGGAGACAGGTTCCCAGGCGGCAGCTGGTTACAAAGGCTGCAGAAAACTTGTGGAACATAAAATGAACCAACTGAGCATGAGCTCTACTTCTGCTGTCTCAAGTTGTCTCCACACAGGGTTTTAGCTGCATGGAAGAGGTGGCATTTCAGCTCAACTTGAAAGAAGGTGACAGATTTAGAGCTGTAGGCCTGAGATGGGAGTGAGGGAGGGGCATTTTGGTGAGAGTGTCTGTGAGCAAAGATCTGGCAGCATGTGAGCTGAAACGAGAGCGTGGCCTGCAGGGTAGGGGAGGCTGACGTGGGAGGGGGACTGAGGTTGCCTGCCAGAGCGCCTGGAGTGTCGACTGAAGCTGTTTCAAGTGAAGTCCCATCGTGCACTGTGGTGAGGTACTGGAGAGAGCCTCACAAGTGGAAATCACCTAGAGTCAAAATGACCCACAAGTAGGAGCTCACAGCTATCTAGCGCCCTTCATGTACCCAGCTGTCCCCACTGCTTTACATCCGCCTTATCCCATCCTCACAGCAACCTGGTGATTGTTGTGAGGTGGCTGTCTCTCAGCTGTATGAAGTGGCTGCCGTTATAATTTCTGTTTGACAGAGGAGGCAACTGAGGCACACACACACACACACACAACAACCAAAACACTAAGCAGCTTCCCCCGGGGAGGGGATTTGAACCCTGGCTCTCTGACTGCAGGGTCCATGTTCTTCCTCTGTGTTACCAGCCTGGTAACTGGGCAGTTGTTTTGCTGGCAGAGAACTGGGTGAGGTCACTGGCTTGTGGATAGCAAGCCCACATTATAGGTTCTGAGCGGCGTGTGATGTTCCCCCAAGTTTAGGAAGCTCGTTTCCAGGCGCAGGATGGATGTGACACCAGTAAAAAGGAGATAAGAAAGTGGCACCTCCATGTGCCAGGCCTGCGCGGGTTTAACCTTGTCAGGAGTGGGGCCCATGAGAGAGACAGGAGGAGGGGAGACTGAAGAAAAGTGGAGATGATATGGTAGAAACAGGGCTGGATAAGGGAATTTTGAGGGGTCGCAGTCCTTGGGGGGCTTCTCACGCAGCAGGGCACTGGAAAGAGGGCACAGCCAGCTAGATAATGGAGAGTTCCATGGATGTGCCGCTACCCCAGAGGGACTGTCTCTTTAGGCCCCACCCTCATTATGGGGGTCCCTGACAGCCCCAGTGCTTCCCCAATCCTCCCAGCAGCTCAGGCCAGCAAGTACCCCCCAAAAGGGGGTCATTAAGCAGTTCTCCCCAGGCTGTCTGATTACCCTCTTTGTCACTGGCACTTGAAGCATCTTTTGAAGGAAAAAAGAAATATTCTTTGAAACCATGTAGATAGTTACGCAGCTTCTCTAACATGTATGTTGCCGAAGAAGGAAAATAAACTGCTTCAGAGAATTAACCAAATAGTTAATTTTGTGGTAGCAGAAGCTTTCATTACTCAAGTATGAAAGTATAGCCTCAAGGAGGTGATTTAGCGGGGTCGAGGAGTTTATTAAAAGCAAATACTTTGAGAGATGCAAACACGGTGGTGGCTGATGGTAGCCCTGGGGATGGAGAGGTTGGCAGAGGCAGTCATTCTGGAATGGAGCTCCCTGCAGAGCATGAGCTGAAAATGAGGTGACACAGACAGAAATGCGTGCTCTCCTCTAAAGGTTAGGAGACTGTGGTTTATTCTGACAGGTGCTGCAAAAGGTCATTATATTCGAAGATGAGGATAAATTTAAGTGCCTCTAATTGGCATCTGCCTCATCCGGGCTGATTGTGTTTTGCTAAGATGCATATTTTTGTCATGCTTCAATTTATCTCCAGGATTCCTTATTCTGTCAAGTTCATCTTAGCAAATGTGTTATTCACTATGTGCTGTGTCTGAGTAACGCTCTGCAGAGGATGAAAAGGTGAGAGACGGAGCTAATTACTAGCAGGTGTCCCATTAGGCTGTGTACTGCCTGGATCCTCCTTTGCCCAGATCTTTACATTCCTGCCCCTTTTTTTAATCTTGACTCAGTGAAATGTCACTTCCTCCGAGAAGCCCTCCCTGACCACCCTAGTGTGCATTGCCCCTACCCCTGCCTCACCTACTTGCTCTCCCAATTACAATGCCTTATAGTCAAAAGAACACCCTCACTGTGTGACCTTTAATCTGGTACTTATCTCTGTATTTCCCATGCTTCCCCCTTACCAGATGCCAGCTCTTAGAGGCCAGGAACTCACTCACCCCATACAGTTGGACAGTGCCAGCTTGTACTGGGTACTCAGCAAATAAGTCTCCAATCCACGGTTGCATCTAATTTTCTCAACAGCTTTAGATGGTGCATAATCTTCATAGAAGGGAAACTGAGATGCATAAGTTTCAGTAGTCTGCCTAGATTCTCACCGCCACCAGATCTTGTGCTGGACTTTGAGTTGAGTTTCTTGACCTCTGTATCCTCTGCCTCAGTGGGACCTAGTACCTGTCCTCGAGGCGCTTGTCTGTCTTGTCAGAAAGACACAGGCGAGGTGCTCTTGCAGAGGCAGCAGCCCACAGCGGGGCTCACGGAGAAGCGATCACATTAGCTGAGGATGTGAGCAAAGGCTTTTCAGAGAGAGGGTATTTAAACAAAACCTTGTAATAGTGTATTGACAGGAGAGGAATTTTTGAGAATAGGGGCTGACATCCTACTTAGTGGAAACAGCAGAAACAGAGGCAATGACAGACATACAGATAAGGGGGTTTTTCAGGGAACAATGAGTAGTGTGGGTTGGTCAGAGGGTGGGAGCCTCAATGCAGGGTTGGAATAGGAAGGTGGAGCCCCGGTCTTTCATGGGGAACACTGGGCTGCAGAGGGTGGGTTCACCCCCTGTGGCATGGGGGATCCTGAGGTTCCAGAACGGGTGGAGGTATTCTTGGTGCTGGGGGCTGGACAGTGAGGAGGCCAGGAAGAGGGATTCCTCAGTGAAGAAATAACCACGGTCCTCGCTGAGGAGGATCCCAGGGTTATAAAGCTGGTTTCTTTCAAGTAATCATATCACCACGTGGGACCCATTGTGTTTTGCTGCAGAGAGCACGCTTGTCGTGCGCTCAAACTGTACACAAATATCAGCTCATTCTTTTCGTCCTCCAAAGGACTTTTGTACTCCCCTTTTACAAAGCAGGAGGCCAAGACAAAGCTTTCAGGGGTGAGGGCATGGTAAGTCCAGAAGTGTGTGCCCAGCTCCGGGCCGGACTGGAGGGGCCTCAGCAGGAGGACACACGCTCCAGTTCACTGCGGGCGCCTGGAGGCAAATTGCAGCTGTTCACCAGTATGGAGAAGGCTAGCGCGCGTGCTCAGGCAGGTGTCCTGTGGGTGGAGACCAGGTGTCGGGGCACCCTTGCTGGGGGAGGTGGGCTGAATGGCAGGAGAATTTGTGGGGGCAGAAAGGCAAGAGAGGGCCTCCCTGGTGGCGCAGTGGGTTAAGCCACGCACTATGAAGCAAACCGCAGCCACTGCAGCAGGAGTTCGATCCCTGCTGCCGGCCAGGGGGGGGACCCACATGGTGCAGCAGACCTCTCCTGCTGTGCCCGCTGCTCCCCTCAGCAGTGTACTTCCTTGATCTGCCTGTTCTGGTCCCCGCTCTGTCTGTGGTGAATCCTCTCACCCCCCCCACACCTCTGGCCTGTACCCCAGTGCTTGTATGCATAAATAAATAAATCTTAAAAAAAAAAAAAAAAGGAAAGGCAAGAGAAGGGCGTTGCAGACTGTGGGGATGCCAAGTCGGGGGGCAAGTCTGGAGCTCAGGGGCTGACCTGTGACCCTTGCCTGGACCCTCATCAGCTTTGGGCCCAGTCAGTTGTCCAGCTGTCACCTGAGGAAGCCTAACTGCTGGCCTGAAAAAGCATTTCTTGCAGGACTGCCTTCCTTATGGTTTCAAACCCTGAATGATTGTTTGAGGAGACAAGTATCGTAAGAATCCAGCCAGTCAATAACTGCTTTCATGGAGTGCAGTTTCCGCAGCCGTCAGCTGCCCTCCGCCCTGCTCGGAAGTGGGCTTAAGCTAGTTGGACTGTCCAGTATCTCTTAACCCCAGAGGCGCCCACATGTGCCCGCGAGGAATGTTTTATTCACAGCAGCTTGAGCTGGGGCAGAGGCACAGCGGCGTCCCCTCTGGCCTGCAAGTCAGATGAAGGACGTTTTCTCTGGTCGTCTGTTGGCTTCTACCGTGTACCCGGTTGTGCTGGGGGATGGGGCAGATGAGAGGCGAAAGGACAGTGTTCCTGCCAGCAAGGACAGGTGTTGGTGTCCTTGGCCACGTGGACCACGTGCATGTGATGTTTGTGGGTTTTGCCACGGCAAGGCCAGTTGAGCTCTCCTTCGCGGGGGGACTAATTGGTTGAAGTCAGGCTGCCCTGTTAGAAGTCTGACTGTCACTTACTGGCTGTGTGAACTTGGGCAAGTTACTTGATCTCTCTGATCAAGTGAAATCTGATCTAGGTGTCAATTTTCTCACCTCTAAAAGGTGCTCACCAAAACTATATTACTTGTAATGGTTCAGAATGATGACTTAGCAGCTACTCAGTGCTAGAAAAGTAGCAGCTATGATTATTATTATTTAATGTTTTTCTTAAAATAAATTTAACTTAAATAACATTTGGGATCTTGTTTCATTGCTATAACTGGAAAATCAGTATAATTTTCATCAGTAGTGGAAAACCATAAAAACAAATGTGAAAACAAAACACCATTATGAAATTGTAGAGAGATACGTTAGTCCTGAATCTGCTTCCCATTAAAAAAGGGGTGAAGCTGGGGCCTCCCTGGTGGCCCAGGGGGTTGAGCGCTGCACTGTGGGGCTTCCACAGCCACTGTAGTGTGAGTTTGATTCTCAGGCAGGGAGGTGACCCTTGAGGTACAGCAGACCTCTCCTGTCTTGCCCACTGCTCCACTCAGCAGTGTTTTTTGTCATTCTGTCTGTTCTGCTCTCCACTCTGGTGAATCCTCTTACTGCTCCCTCACCCCCTGCGCCTGTACCCCAGCTTTTATATGCAAAAATAAAAAATCTTAAAAAAAAGAAAAAGGGGGTGAAGCCAAAAGGCTTAAAGAGGTGATGGCTGTTGAAATGGGACTTTTTCACTGTCAAGCTTATCATCTAAGTTCTGCTTCTCAAAGTGTGGTCCAAGGACTAGCTTCAGCAGCATCTCTGGGGAGCTCAGCTCCTTTGAAATGCTTATTCCTCAGCCCCACCCCAGAAGCTTCTCGCTAACAAGATCTCCAGGTGAGCTGGGCCAGTGCTGTTTGAGAAGTCTGGTCCTCATTGCCAATTGTGTGCTTTACACACTTAGAGAAAGACAGACAACATTCATTCTCTAAATTTTACACACGAGGAGCTCAAGGCCTGAGAGTGACCTGCCTGAGGTCACTTAATGAGTTGAGCACAGCAACGGACCAGAATCCAGGTCTCCAGACTCACTCTGCAGGGCTAGGGCCTCAAGAACAAGTCAGTTGCCGAACCCTCCTAATTACTGTGTGACCTTCAGCAAATTCTTAACCTCTCTGCGCCTTAGTTTCCTTACCTGCAAAAGGGTGCTGAAAATAGCACTGTTTTTCAGAGGTTGTTGTCAGGAATCAGTGAGATGGTGCTCAGTGAGTGTTAACTGCTCTTATCCTATGGAAGACCCCAGGCCCGCCCTGGCCTCTCCAAGGTCCACACCAGCACTGGTGGCCTGAGACCACACTGTCAACACCCGTGTGGCTGTGGTTCTACTTACTTTCCTACTACCAGTTAGTTTGTATTACCAGTCAGGGATGTGTCATCGATTATATTAGAATAATTTAGCATCTCAAATTGGTGACTGTCATTTGAGTTTACTCTGCATTTGAATAATATAGAAGTGTGTGTGTTTAAGGGGGTCGACTGGCTTGCCAGGAACAGGGGAAGGATTGTTTTGGCAAGTCCCAGACCCCACAGTAAATTACCCTGTCGGTCGGTCGGTCAGTCGGTCGGTGGGTTGGTCGTCTTGGTGTGTGGGGATGCGAGAATAGGTGACTGCCAGCGGGCCTCCTCTTCTTCAGGGCTCAACAGAGCTGAAGCCCAGCCTTGTAATGAATTCTCCAGTACAAATGTCTCCTGAACCTCACAGCACATCTGCTGTTTATGGAGCTCACACTGGCTGCCAAGCTCTGCCTAAGCGCCTCGCAGACATCGACTCATGCTCAGAACGACTGTGATTTGGATCATCTTCTCTTCTTAATTGAGGAGTAATTCACATACCATAAAATCCACCGTTTCGCAGTGTCATGTCCCGTGACCTTTTCATATATTCATGTCATGTGGCCGTCGCCACTGTCAGTGTTAGAACTTGCCTGTCACCCCCGTCCCATGCAGGAGTGCTCCGCTTTCTCCCAGCTCCCTGCGGCCACCACTGTCACCCTCTGCCTCTGCGGCTCTCTGCCTATTCTCGGCCTCGCATGTAAATGAATCAGATGAGAAGTGACCTTTTGTGACTGGCTTTTTCAACTAGCGTCACCTTTCTGGAGTCCCCGGAGACACCAGGCACACCTCCCCTTTGCTGGCGTGCCTCTGCCCTTTCCTGAATGCCATTCACTAGGGCCCCTCGCAAGTGCTGGAACTTTCTGGCTTCTGCGGAACTCGTGAGCACCTTCTCCTGTGACCTTTATCTCCAGGGCGCACGAGGCAGGATAAGGCCACTCTAGAGATGGGGACTGAACACCAATCCTGGTTTCTGGGGAAGGGTTCGTCAGAGGGAGCAGGACCAGGGCCCCTAACCCTTCTGGAGCTGGTCAGCTCAGAATATTGTGCACAGATAGCTGGGAAGACCAGCCTGATTGTGCTTGGTGGGGTGTTGGCACCAGTCCTCGCAGATGGGGTATCTGCAGGCTGCCTGCGTCCCGCACGCTTAGCTTTGGAGATTAAGTGGGAGCCAAGTCACCAGGGTACAGCTCTTTACCATTCGGCTCTTGCACCAGCTTTCCAGCCCCTAGCTCTCGATGGGCGTGCTGGGAGTTTGTCTTCTCTGCACCGGGTGCTGATTCTTCCCAGTAGGCTAGCTTTTAGTTTACACTTTAGTGTCTCGAAACGATCTGTTTTCTTTGCGTCCGTCTCCTTGGTGAGAACCCTAGCCTGGCAAGGTTCTTCCTTCTGATGACCTCGCAAGCTCTCCCGTCTTACCCTTTTATTCTTCTCCAGTTAAATTGAGCTCTCTCAAGTAGGGGAGCCAGACTGCTTGGTCCGAACGGCATCGCTCCTATTTTCCCACCAGGCCTCCGTTTCCACAGTGATAAAATGGGGTGAACATAATAGGACTGACCTAAATTAGATCAGGTGTGCCAATGCTTGGAAAAGGCAGCACATATGAAGTGCCCTAGAAGGGCAAGTTATTGGCTTGTTTTCCTCTTCAGGACTGTTCTCTGTCTGTGGCAGGAAGAATGGCACAGTGTAGGGCAGACAAATGCAGGTTGTGGACAGACTGTGGGCTTTGAAATTAGAATGTTCTGGGTTCAGATCTCAGCTTTTTTTTTTTTAATTAAAGGTTTTTTTTTAAAGATTTATTTATTTATGCATACAAGAGCTGGGGTACAGGCCAGAGTTGTGGGGGGTGAGAGGATCCACCAGACAGAGTGGGGAGCAGAACAGGCAGACTGACTACTGACTGAAACACACTGCCAAGGGCAGCAGCGGGCGAGGCAGGAGAGGTCTGCTACGCCATGTGGGTTCCCTCCCTGGCTGGTGGCAGGGATTGAATTCATGCTGCAGTGGCTGCAGTTTGCTTCATAGTGTGTTGCTTAATCCACTGCGCCACCAGGGAGGTCCCCCAGATCTCAGCTTTGTCCTCACCACCATGAGACACAGGATGCCGACTTCACCAAGTCTCAGATCTCCCCACCACTGGACATGTGCTTGCACCTTCTAAGGCTGGGCGATTCAGAAACATTGGATTGCACCTTGCAGTTCTCTTTGGTGGGGGCACTGGCCAAAGAGCTTTTGCTAAGTAGAATCATGGGGAATGTTGGGCTTGGTTGAGCCCCTTTTCCCCTCCCCGACCCCGACCCATAGTACAAACCTTCATTTTGCAAGAAACGCAGACAAAGCCCCTTGAGAAGTTTCTCTGAAACCCCATGGCTGGTAGTGGGGAGCTGGGGTGAGAGCCTGGATCTCCTGAATTCAGCCGGGGCTACTTCTACAGGAGAGTCCCCGGTACCTCTTTCTGAACCAGAGACACAAAGTGGGTGGGTCTTCATTGAGCTGTAGACAGAAGGCAAGTAACTTTCCATCTGTGATAAACCTGAAGGCCCTGCTAGGGCCAGACCAGCCAGCTCTTAGTAAACGGGAGTTGTTGTCATGACTGGCACCATTATCATCCGTCAGGGCCAAGTAGCCACAGCTGGCAAGAGGCCTAGGTCTGTGCCCGTGAAACGAGTGGGCATTCGGCTTGGCCCCAACCCCAGATGGCTGCACCCCAGCCCTAGAGCTTCTGATTCTATAGGTTTGGGGTGGCATCTGAGAATTTGTATTTTTTTTTAAAATTTATTTACTTAAGCACACAAGAACTGGGGACACAGACCAGAGGTGTGGGGATGAGGGGGTGAGAGGATTCACCAGAGAGAGTGGGGAACAGAACAGGTAGGTCTACTGAAATATACTGCTGAGAGGAGCAGCGGGCCATGTGGGTCCCCTTCCTGGCTGGGGATTGAACTCACACTGCAGTGGCTGCGGATGCTTCGTAGTGCTGTGCTTAACCCCTTGTGCCACCAGGGAGGCCCAGAATGTGAATTTCTAACAAGTGATGCTAATGGACAGTGGCCTGCTGAGAGTGGCCCTTGGGCCTGCCTGGTAGAAATGCAGGATCTTAGGATCCACCCCCAGACACTTGTAGTACCAGATTCTTTCCCTTCGCAGCATTCCCTGTTTGCACATTATAGTTGAAGAGGTGACGGTGGAGTGCAGAGTTCTCACTGTGGCTGCAGATTAGAATTACCTGCCAGTGGTGGCAGCCTGGTGGGATGTTCAGACTGAACGTCTGCGTAGGAGTAAGAGCTTCCGCCTGATGCGGGGTCTGAGCTTGGCCGATAGCAAGTCTCCAAAGGAAGCATCTAAAACCATGGGGATTAAATATTCTGGGAGGTGTCTGCCGGGAGAAAGATGTCCAATGTCCTTTATCCTCACGCCTGTAAAAGACTGTCAGTTGCAAAAGAGGGCAGATCTATTGTAGGTGATCCCAAAGGACAAAAGGATGTAGTGCGTAGTGGCAGGGGTTACTTTCATATGGTTTATGAAAGAACTCTCTAACAGTTAAAACCACTCTGTGGAGGGAAGCTGAGCGCCCATCAGTGGAGGTATTCAAGAACTCTCTACCTCTACTAGACGTGGGAGAGAATTTCAGGTCTGAGATTGAAGGCTGCATGACATGTTATTTCCCAGGCTTGCTTATTGATAAGAATTACCTGGAAATACTTACTAAAAACTCAAATCCCTGGCACCATCCCAGACCCACTGAAACGGAATCTCGGGGGTGAGGTAGGTACTAGGACCAGCGTCTCCAGATGTTTTTTTTTTAAAGATTTATTTATTTATGCATACAAGGGCTGGAGTACTGGCCAGAGTTGTGGGGGGTATGGGTGTGTGAGAGGAGTCACCAGAGACAGAGCAGGGAACAGAACAGGCAGGCTGACTGAAACACACTGCTGAGGGGAGCAGCGGGCAAGATAGGAGAGGTCTTCTGTGCCATGTGGGTCACCTCCTCGGCCAGCAGCAGGGATCGAACCTGTGCTGCAGTGGCTGCAGTCTGCTTCACAGGGCATTGCTTAGCCCTCTGCGCCACCAGGGAGGCCCCTTGTCCAGATGATTTTTACTGAGAAGTTTGCAAGACTTGGACTAAATGACCTAGTTTCCTTCTAACCCCGAGATTCAGTGACAAAAAGCCATTGGGCAGGACCGGTCACACTGGCTCCACGTTTTGTCCTGGAGATCTGGGAGCCTTGCTCCTGGCCGGAACGCAGAGCACAGGCCCCCACCAGCCTGAGTCCTTGACACTGTCTCCTCCAGCCCTGTGACTGGGTGGCATGCTCTGCAATCTCGTCCACTTTGTCTGTGGATCCTGTCACTGGGCCCACCTCTCACCAGGGACTGAGCAGGGCTCAGAGTTCTCTGCTTCTAAGAAGCAATACCAGCCTGACCTTACCCTCCTGACTTGGTGCAAAACACAGTTTGCTTCTTGGATTTGGTAATTTTTCCCTGGTTCTGCCCATAGGTTACATTTCATCAGGCATTCTTTAGAGATTAATGAGATAACCTTCAATGAAGGAAATATGCATTTTTATTTTTATTTTTTAAAGATTTATTTATTTATGTATACAAGCACTGGGGTACAGGCCAGAGGTGTGGGGGGTGAGAGGATTCACCAGAGATAGAGCGGGGAGCAGGACAGTCAGATTAACAGAAGTACACTGCTGAGGGGAGCAGCGGCCGAGGCAGGAGAGGTCTGCTGCGCCATGTAGGTCCCCTCCCTGGCCGGCAGCAGGGATCGAACTTGTGCTACAGTGGCTGCGGTTTGCTTCATAGTGTGTTGCTTAACCCACTGCTCCACCAGGGAAGCCCGGAAATATGCATTTTTAATAAAAAAACTTTATTAACAGAGTATTGTCGTAATGAGAGGCTTGGAGACATGCTGTTTGGCTTTCTTGCAATTATAAATTTAATTTGAGGATAGTTAGGCCTGTGCGCTTCCCCCTAAGCTTTTGTCTTCTCCACTTTGGCTCAGGTATTAGTGGCTGGAGGTGCTGGGGAGGACGTGATTGAGTCCATATACCATCCAGATGCTGATGGAAGGGCTTGGAGTCGCCCCTCCTCCTTAGTACCTCTGATCCCCTCTTAGGGCCTGGGGGCATGCACACACTACCAAGTAGCATGACATGATTCCAGTGCCAGAGTCTCTCTTGAGAGACTTGAGCAAGGGCAAGGCTGCGGGAAACTATAGAAGGCAGGACTCAGAAGCGGGGTCCCAGGGGAATGAATGTCCTCTGGGCCTTTGCTCACGCCATGGCCCACACCTGGACTGGCATCTCTAGAGAACTCGACCATCTTCTTGATGACCTCCTGTGGCTCCTATGGATGCCTTGTCTTCTCTTCTTTGAGTGGGCTCCTCCCTCCCTTAGTCAGTGTTGGTTGGCAAACTGATCCCTGTACATAGAGGGCAAAGAGAGACCAAAGAAAGAGGAAGATGACTCCAGACTGCTGGGCACCAGTCTTCATAAGCAAGGGAACTTACCTATGAGGCTGTCTGTGGTGAACCATGTCAAGTAGATTTCTATACCCACCTGTTCTGTCCTGAAACTTTGTATAGGGGCCTTAACTGGGTTCAGTCACATAAGTTGCTCTTGACTATACATGAGTATCTCAAAGTTGTGTCCTTCGGGCATCTTCTGAAAAAAGAGAAACAAGAGGAAGGCACATTCTGAGGACAGTGTGTAAATGATTTTTTATATTTTGCTTAAAAGAAAAACTTGAATGTTATAATCTGAACTACTGAACAAGAAAACAATGAATAGATAAGACTGATAACACTAACATTTGGGGGAGAAATTGCCAGAACTCCAAATAGGAAAATAGCAAGAGACACAAACAGGATTTTCCACAGGGGAAATAAAAAAGGTTAATTAACCATGAAAGTTAATCAGCCTCATTATTGAGAAAATTGCAGATTAAAGCAAGGGATCCCATTCTCCCCAATCATATTAGCAAAAAAAAAAAAAAAAGAAAAATATTTAATGATCCTGTTACTTGTTGGCTAGGATATTTGTAAATTGTCATAAATATTCTAGAAAACACTTTGGTATTACATATTAGGAGTCATTTATTTATTTACTAATTATAGTTTCTCCTTTGTGAATAGCTTCTGTTCTTTTCCCATCTAACTTTTTGTATTAAATTATATTGAATATTTTAAATTATAAAGAGAACTCTGTGTAACCTATTTGTAGATCCTTTTTCATGACCTATTGTTTGCCTTTCTTTTTTTAAGTATCCAGGTGTTATATCTTTCACACCTAAGTTTGTTGATCTGATCAGTTGTTGATGATGCATAGATTTAGAAAGTCATTCTCACTTAAGAGACTATCAACATTAAGTTCTGTTTACTTATATTTTTGGTTTGATTTAAAAAAATATTTCAAGTATAATTCTACCTTGTTTACTTTGATTCCTAGATTGAGGATCTCTCTTTGTTTCCCCAAGATTATGAATTGCCTATTCTGAGGCTGGTTATTAATCCCCTTCCCCTCTTGGCGAGATTTCCTTTATCATTTACTAAATTATGACATGTTATTGTGGAGTATCTTTCCTGGACTGTATGTTTTTTCTTCTATGATGTTTTTCTAGTTACCCTTTGTTTTACTCACTGTAGCTTTGTAATTACCCACCTTCTGCTTTAGAGAGTCTTGCTTCTTGCCCTTAGTGAAACTGAAAACACTTTCATCAATCAAAAAGAAAACTTTTTTAGGATTTGGGTAGGAATTACATTAAGTAATGTGTAAATTAATGGAAAAATAAATGATTCATAATTTTTGCCATTATGTTTGATTCCCACAGACCCATGAGCCAAGCCAGTCACCACCTAGTGGTGGTGACTTGTCAGGCAATGACTGAACCTGAACCTGTACATCCCGCAAAATATGTACATCCCGTGAAATATGGGGTGTAGACACAGGATGTAGACACAGTTTCTTAGTCTTGAGAATAACTCAGTCCCATTAAACAGCTGTGTCCAGTTCCTGAAGACATTGGATGCAAGCCATAATAAGAGGCATTTGAAAGTTCACATTTGGGGTGTCGGAGAGAGCAAGCAAATGTTCCAGGTCTGTTCACAAAAAGATGTGATTTACCTTTTCTGTAATTCATAGCCCAGCTCAGACAGCGTTTTCAGCTGCAGTTTTAGTTTCTCCCAGAGGTGGAATCCTCAGTTCAGGTGGGGTTGTGCAAAGGAAATCATCCAGTGCCTTCTGGACTCTTCCAGGTTGGTGAATAAACAAACATTAGACAGATCGATAAGAGAAAAAAAGGCTAAATTAATGTCTTAAAAAATCAATATCATTTCAGTATTTTGACTTGTTTTCCATGAGCCACTTAAATAAGCTTCACGTACAAATTTGTTTTTAAAAACAGCTTTGTGAACTCTTCTACTTTTCTTAATATTGGTCAAATGCTTTTTCCATTATGATTCTCTGTGTTTTCTATTGTTGCCATTTGGAATAGGACCCTTAAAAACTATACTCTTTTATTGGTGGCATATAGGAATATTTAAAAATTTTGCATATGCGTTTTACTAGCCACTTTGCTGAAATCTCTTTATTTTGTGTTGTTTGTCTGATGTCTACTTTGTGTTTTGAGGTTATGGAATCATTTCATGTACACATAATAAACATTTCTCAGTGTTTTCCGTGTTTCTGCTGTTTCACGGGCCGTGACTTCCAAGTGCGTCTGCAGGGATACTGGTGAGGGGGAGCATCCTTATTTTGCTCTTTGTTTTAAAGGGACAGCCTTCTAATGTTTCCCTTCATGTTGCTTCTAGACTCTTTGAGATCTTTGCCTTTACCCTGTTATGATTTATAACAACCACAACAAAGACTCCTTTCTTGCCCTTTGTGCTTCTGGCATAAAGCACTAGGGAGCCTTTTGTAGAAGCGATAGCTCTTTCTAGAATCCCCAGCTTGCCCCAGTCTTTGAGCCCACAGTGCTGGTCCAGTTCCAGCCCCTGATCTGTCTCTAGTGAAAGCCTGACTTCAAAACCCTGGCAGACTTGGCACTTGCTTCTGCCAACCCCGCCGACTGATTGAAGAGCTGGTGCCTGACATTGGACAGCAGCAGGCCTGAGGTCATCTGTGCAGCCTTGGACCAGATGAGGCAGTTAGGATTCTTAGTAGGATGCCTTACATCTTCTGTGGACCCTTAGTCGTGTGGACATTCCTCTTCGTCCCACCTGTTCCCCTGCTTTCGTCACATCGGCTGAGTGAGGTCACAGTGCCCGGCCCTGCTGTGAGCTTGTCAGCAGTAGAGCTCGTGCATGTGTGAGGTGGTTCCTCCCGGTCCCATAGAAAAGCAGACACAAAAGGGAATTAATATAGTACAAAATGTCTCAATTAGTGAGACCCAGAGGCTGGAGCCACTAATTGCTTAGGGCAATCAGAGAAGGCTTCTTAGAGGAGGTGTCATCTGAACGGACACTAATTTGTCTAGAGAGCAAAAGAAGAAGCCCTTCAGTCATGATTATTCCTTTAGACTTTGTATTTTTGTTGCCATTCAGAAGAAGAGCTTTAAAAACCGTTCTTGCTGGCATGTAAGAAAGAATCCTCGTGAATTTTGCTTTTTACTCTGGAACAATCCTCAGTGGTTTAGAGCCCCGGGGCTGACCAGCCTCACTGAGAAAAAGACAAGAGTTTCTGAAAGATGGGTCAGTGCTGTTTGAGTTGGCCAATGCTCCTGAGGTTCCAGGATTGGGCGGTGAGTGGTAATGGGGGTGCTAGGAAGCAAACATGTAGAACCTTCCCACTACCAACCTACCAGGGGCTTTGTTAGTACATTTAGTGTTACTACATTTAATTTTGCTGACAACCCTACTAGGTTGATGATGATACCCCCATTTCACAGATAAAGAAACTGAGGCTCAAGGACTTCGATGAGCTGCTCAGTCTAATCTCCAAGCCCCCAGGTTTACAGTGTCTCCCTGCTGCCAAGTGTAACAATTCTTGGTTGCGATTAATTCACATGCCACACATTTCGCTCACTTACAGTGTACAGTTACAGTGTACAGTGGTTTCAGTACATTCAGCGTTGTGCAGTATATTCAGAGTCGTGCAATTAAACATCACCGCCATCAAATTTTAGAACACCTGTATTACCCCCACAAAGAAAGCTCCATCCGGGGGCCGCCGTCTTGCCGCCCCCCACGGCCCAGCCCGGGTGAACACGACCCTACTTCTGTCTCTGTAGGTATACGTCACTCTGCACCTCTCACGTAATCGCACTTCTGCAACATGTGGTCACTTGTGACTCCCTCACTGTGATGGCTTCCTCACTTGGCATAAGGTTTTCAAGTCCATTCAAGTTGTAACATGTATCATGTATCAGCTCTTTGTTTCTTTCTTTTTTTTAAAGATTTATTTATTTTTCATACGAGAACTAGGGTAAGATCAGAGGCATGAGGGATGAGAGGTTTCACCAGAGACAGAGTGGGGAGCAGAACAGGCAGACTGACTGAAACACACTGCTGAGGGGAGCAGCGGGCACAGCAGGAGAGGTCTGCTGTGCCATGTGGGTCAGCTCCCTGGCTAGGGATCGAACTTGTGCTGAGTGGCTGCAGATGCTTCATAGTGCGGTGCTTAATCCCTTGCACCATCAGGGAAGCCCCTCTTGTTTCTTTTTTTTGGCCCAGTATTGTTCCTTTTAAAGGAGATACCATGCTTTGCTTATCTGTTCGCCTGTGGATGGGCATTTGCATTGTTTCTGCTGTTTCGGCTGTTGTGGGAAATGCCGCGGCCTTCACGAGTGCCATTGCTGTGGGACAGGCGGTCGTTTCTTCTTGGTGTGCACCCGGGTAGGGACTTGCAGGGTGCTGTGGGCCACATGGTCATTGTGTTTAACCATTTGAGGAACTGTGGGCCTGGTCTCCTTGGTGGCTTCATGGGCTTGCCTTCAGAGTGACAAGACTGGGGAGAGGTCGACCCCAAAGTCTGTGACGTGCCTGTTTTCAGAGGCGTCGACTGTTATAAAGTCCTCGTAGCCCTGCAGCTTCTCTGGGGAGCCTTTGATGCTTCCAGGGGGACATGTGGGCTCTGCAGGGCCTCAAGCACACGGCTGTGAGCACGGTCACCACTGTGCTGGCAGAGCTCTGCCTTTGACATCGGCTGGTAGACTGAGATAACAGAGAAGGTGCTAGAAGCAACTGTAAGACTCAAGGTGTGAGGTGGGGACAAATGCGCTTTATGGTGAAGAGGGAGGCTCTTGGAAGAGGGAGGGCACTGACTGGAGCCTGCATCGTCGCAAAGGCAGTCGAGGCCCAGGCCTGTTGGTTTGAGACAAGTTCTTGGGCAGCTGTGGCCACTGACTCTGGTCACTAACTCTGGTCTGTCTTTGCTCTTTGGTTGCAGATCTGGCTGAGTGCAAGCTGGTTTCCTTCCCCATCGGCATCTACAAGGTCCTACGCAATGTCACCGACCAGATCCACCTCATCACGCTGGCCAACAATGAGCTCAAGTCTCTCACCAGCAAGTTCATGACCACATTCTGTGAGCTCCAAGGTAGGCCCTGGTCAGCTCAGGCTGCAGCCCTGATGGGCATGTCCCTGGGGTTATTCATCCCTGGTTAGCTAGACCTGCGAAATCATTCTCAGAGGAGACTACGAGGGTGGACCTGTGTCCTCCCTGCCACCTGGAAATCTCTGAGCACAGCTCCTGACCTAGCTGGCTGGGAGTCTGACTGACTCATGGTCAAGGGTGGGGGTCCTGGAGCGGTCTCTTGTCCTGAACACACGAGCAGGGCGTTTGAGGTCTGAGGCCAAGGGTAGTTAGTTACTCCTTGGTAGACTCAAACCAGCCCCACTTCTGACTCCCAGCCTTGCACTGCTCTCCTGCGTTGCTTTCTCAGGTCAGGAGTGACAGATGCCAGGGATGTTGGTGTTTTCTCTGCTGGACACACACAGAGCAAGAGGGTGGGGGTGTGTGGCAGCGAGAAGGGTGGGAGGCCAGTGGGCGGGTAGTGTAGATTCTCTCGAAATCGCTCCTTGGGAGAGATGAGCAGGAGGCAGTGGTTCTGCTGTGTCCACTCCCCTGTCCGGAGAGCAGTCCCTCTGACCTTCTGTGAGGTCCGCTGTCCCTCAGCAACCCTTGGGGTGGAGTCTGGGTGCTCGGTGTGTGTACATGAAATGCTGGAGAACTGAGGAGGGCACAGGAGGGACCAAAGAAATGATTCTTACCTTCTGGAATTCTCTGCTTGCAAAGGTGTGAAGTGTCTAAGAACCTTTTAGAGAGACTGAATGAGAAACTGCTGATAGAACCAGAGGGACCTGAGCAAACATACTTCAGAGCTGACTTTAGGTCTTCTAGGAGGGAGTTGCACATAGCTCAGAGGCATGAATCGGCAAACAGAGACGGGGTCAAGAAGCTCAACAAGGACCTGGAGAGGCATGGACTGGGTGCAGACAGAAGCCAAAGAGGAGGGATTGGTCTCTCTAGTCATTTCTGAGCGAAACTCACAGAGCTCGTTGCATTTGTGCCTAAAATGCAAAAGTACTTATGACTGGAGGGTGGAGGACGGGCGAGGGCAAGACTTATTCCCAGAGGCACCTGTGGGCACTTTCAACTTGTTCTACTTTTCTCATCCTTCCTTTTCTGGTGGCTGCTTCTTTGCAAGTCCCTCAAAGGCAGTAGTCCCCTTAGACCATATTTCTTGATCCTGGCTAAACTGAGAACTGCCAAAGGAACTTTTCTACAAACACTCTTGCCTTCTGTCTACCCCAAGACCAGTTGAATCACAATGTCTGGGTGTGGGAACGGACCTACGTGTCTGTTAAACTTACACTGGTCATTCTAAGTCTCAGCAGCCAAAGTTGAGACCATAGTTGAGGGGTTTTAAATGCAAATGCCTAAGACTAGTATGTAAGTATCAAGTGATAGGGTATATGACAAGAGGGAGTGGTGGGGACTGTGGAAAACTAGTACATGACCTGCTTAGTTTCAGTCAGGTGTGTTATGGGATTGTTCTGATTGTTTTATTCAATAGAAGCTAGAAACAAAGATATTTATGTAAATTTTACCAACAAGAAAGAAGTTTTACCAACAATTGCAAACATAATTTAGTCCGAGGACCACTAGTTGGGAGACTCTCCCATAAAATATTAGAGCTGTCTCTGCCTTCTCACTTCATGGATGAGGAAGAAGGTGAGAGAGACAGGAACTTGTCTGGGGTCTCAGACCAGCTGGTCCACCTTAGAAGCTAGCATTGCCTTTCCAGACCCCACTTGGGATTTGCTCAAATGTCACCCAGAGCTGTATGTAATCAGCTGAAATTGGCTATCTGTTTTCCAGAGGAGGATAGAAAGATAAAGAATGGAGAACAGAGTTAGACTGGGCAGCGGTGGTGGACAGTCAGGCTGGGGAGGCTTCCCATTGGGTAGGAGAGCGCTTCTGTGCTTTCCTTCTTTCTACCCTCAAGTGAGCACCTGCCTGTTCCAGACCTATGTCTGGAGGCTGGGAAACAAAAGCCAGTGGACCAGGCCTCTCTTTGAAGGAGCCCATGGTTTCAAAAGAGTCGTCATTGGCACTGAGTGTGGACAAAATCCTGCCAGAAAGAACTAACTCTTCCTGAGAGTGGCATGGGCACGGAAGCTGTGGTTTGGAAGCAAAGACTTTCAAGGACATGGCCACTTGGTAGTGTCTTGTAACATGAATCTCTAGGCCCTTTTCAGGGGCCCTGGCAACTGATATCAGAAAGGCAGCTTGGAAACCCTTGCTTTGTGCCTCAGCCTCGGAAATATATTTTTCTTAATACTTTCTGATCGTAAGTCTGTTAAAAAATGCATTTGAACTCCTTCCTGTGCTTCTTGTAGCTCCCGCTCCCCCTTGCTGCCTTGGATTAGAAAGAGAAGGCCAAGGTGTGTCCAGTAATTGAATTTCACAGAGGTGGCAGCAGATTGAGGGCTGGTGACAAGAGGCGGGAGGGGCTAGCGCTGAGATGGCCTCCAGAGAGATGGGCCTGGGCCAAGCGTTTGTTGTGGTTTCCCTTTCAAATTAGAAAAACCCTCTCCTGTGTGTGTGAAGAAGAGGCTTAAGCAGGCTTGGCTAGACTCCCAGTGCCCACTGTATGATGACGGAAGAGGTGGGTCACCTCAGTGTCGGGGGAGAGAGCCACCTGCTGACACCTCGCCTGCCAGGTTGTCATGTGTGGTTACCCTGGGCCTGTCTTCTGTTCCCTTTTTTTTTTCAAGATGACTTTATTTATGCATAAAAGCACTGGGGAACAGGCCAGAGGTGTGGGGGGTGAGAGGATCCACCAGAGACAGAGTGGGGAGCAGAACAGGCAGATGGACCGAAATACAATGCTGAGGGCAGCAGTGGGTGAGGCAGGAGAGGTCTGCTGTACTGTGTGGGTCACCTCCCCGGCCGGCAGCAGGGATCGAACTCGTGCTGCAGTGGCTGCGGTTTGCTTCATAGTGCGCTGCTTAACCCTCTGCGCCACCAGGGAGGCCCCTGTCTTCTGTTCTTGGTCCTCTTAGAGTTAGGTCATCCTCGAAGGATTCTGTCCCCTTGATGTCCTTCACCCATTATATGGAAGGAAGAAGCAAGGCCTGCGAAAACCAGTGGCACAAATGAAGTTGTCCAGCAGGTGGGCTGGCTTCCGTAGAGTGGGGTCCAGTGCCCACCTGTGACTCTTCTGGGCCCTCCTTTCCTGTGACCCTGTCTCCCTGCTTCCTCCTGACGCAAGCCACCCAGCTCTTTGTATGGAGTGTGTCTGAGACCTGCCAGCCCAGGAGCGTGTGTCTCCTCTGTGGAAGTGAGGACCACTCACGTGCTGCAGGTGGACGCTGTTTACTTACGGTCTGTTCTAACTGGGAAGCAGCCACTGTCACCCGAATTGGCAGACACAAGGGGACCAGAGGAGTGGGAAGGCTTTGCTGTAAGGTAGGCACAGGGGCCTCCTGGTGGCGCAGTGGGTTAAGCAACACACTGTGAAGCAAACCGCAGCACGAGTTAATCCCTGCTGCCCTCCCAGGGAGGGGCCCCACATGGCACAGCAGACCTTTCCTGCCTCGCCTGCTGCTGCCCTCAGCTGTATGTTTCAATTAATCTGCCTGTTCTGCTCCCTGCTCTGTCTCTGGTGAATCCTCTCACCCCCCACACCTCTAGCCTGTACCCGAGTTCTTGTGTGCACAAATAAAATTTAAAAAACAAAGAAAGAAAGAAAAGGTAGGCACAGAAGCCGTGGTACCTGAGCCGACGGGGGCAGCTGGTGTGATCGTTAGGCTGTGCGCTTGGCTTTCTCTGGTGACCCCTGACTTGCAAGTGGGGCACATTAGAGAGACTGGCGGTCAGTAGCCAGGCCCTGCTGCCTTGGGCTGACTGTCGCAGGGCTTCTGTTTGACTTCCTGGGCGGTGATCCGAGATGGCGTGGCCTGCGCAGCCCAGCTTCCGGGGCCGGATGCTGTAGGTAATGGTTGATTTCCCAGGCAGGTTGGGGGTCAGAATTCTGTCTTTATATTGTCGGAGTCTACATCAGTCTCTCACATCTTTTGACCCAGATCCGTGGGTCCTCAGGAGTCTCTGACCTGCGCCAGGTGGTCGGCGGGAAGAAGCAAGAGATAACACGGCTTCGCAAACTCACACGCTGTGTCCCTCCCAGCAGTCCCGTGCGTCATCTCATTTAATCCGCACAGCACTTGATGCTAAGTGTCCTGGAGGAGCCACAGCCACTGCAGGGGAGGAGGGTGTTCCTCAGAGCCCAGCACTTCCTGCGACATCCGACATCCGGAGAGGAGCCCCCTGGGGCATGTCTGCAAAGCTTGCTGGCTGTACCTGGTCACCTCTTGTCCTCACCTCGGGTTTCCGGCAGCTGCAGCTCCTTTGTTTGCTGCCAGAGAAAGTGGTGTAATTTTCCTCATTACATCAGCCATCAGGACTGTGGGAGGAAGCACAGGGCTTTTCTTTTACCTTGAGAAGCTGTGGGGGGCTGTGCCTCATTTCCGCTCTGCTCACCCTGGACTCAAGTCTTTGGAGGGCCTGGTGCCTGGGGTGAATTCGGGCGGAGGGGAAGGGGCAGCTGGTTTAAAGAAACTGTGTTCAGAGGGCAGACAAGGGTGAAGGAAGCCACTGAGGCTTCTTCCCCGTCAGCCTTCAAAGCTGCGGCTGTCGTGGCTCTGGAGTCTTGGAAAGAACTTGGGGCCTGGAGGGGCTGTGCCAGTGGGCAGTGTGTGTCAAGGCCCAGGGGACTTCTTATTTTTTTAAAGATTTATTTATGCGTACAAGAACTGGGGTACAGGCCAGAGGTGTGGGGAGTGAGAGGATTCACCAGAGACAGAGCGGGGAGCAGAGCAGGCAGACTGACTGAAAATCACTGCTGAGGGCAGCAGTGGGTGAGGCAGGAGAGGTCTGCTGTACTGTGTGGGTCACCTCCCCGGCCGGCAGCAGGGATCGAACTCGTGCTGCAGTGGCTGCGGTTTGCTTCACAGTGTGTTGCTTAACCCACTGCACCATCAGGGAGGCCCCCAGGGGACTTCTTTCCTGGTCTGCTGGGACAGCATGTCAGTGACTGGGTTGACAATGATCCAGACCCAGGGGAGCAGCCAGCCCTCCAAGGCAAGTGACCCCCAACAGCAGGATACGGCAGGGTCAAAGTGCGTCTTTGTCCCCCCTCTTAACTTTAGCTTAACTGGTTTTACTTTTGTTTACCTGATAGTACTTCCAATCCTATTTGGCTGGACTTTTACCCTCAAAGAGATGAGTAACTTTGGATGCTTAACTTAGTAACTATATTCTTTGTTCTTTCTTTATTGTACCTTAGTTGTATTAAAGTTCCTTTCCATTAAAGGTTTTGTATGTTTGTCTTAATGCGGCGGATGGCAAAACCCATTCAAAGAGGGCAGGCTTGAGGCTTCTAGGTGCTCCTCTCCCTGCCCTGTAACACTTAGTGGATGAAGGGGGACTAGATGGGTTCTGGAACCTGCTGGCAAAGCAGGCCGGACGGCGACGCTTTGGTTTTGGTCTGATCTTTAGACCAGGCAGAGCTATTCCTCGCCGGGCATGCCTTTGCCGGCACAGTTGGCCCCTGGAACAGCGGGGTCTGGGAGCTGACCATCTACCTGATTCCAAGGCGGTGATATGGGGGCGGCCTTCTGCATCTGATTGGCCATCAGTCCTCAGGGCCTCTGACCCTGGGGGTTGCCTGGCCGACCTCAGTGGGGCAAAAGCCATGTTGTGTGCATGCTTGCGGGCAGAGTCTCAGGCAGGCGCCCAATGCAAGTGACGTCCAGGATCCTTAGGATAGAGTCCCCGAGATGCCGAGGTCGCTGGGCATGAGCAGTGTAAGGCTGTTGGCTGCGCTGAGACGTCAGCAAGCACGGAGGTCAGCCTGAGCCCAGGACCAACCAGGAGAGAACCCGCCCACCCCGCGGTCAGGCTGAGCCAGGATCTGAGACACGGGAGACTGGCTGCGTGTGGTCAGAGCGCTGCACCAGCAGCGTCTACACAGCCCTGGCCTTCCAGGCGTCCACTGGTAGTAAGAGCTCCCCGGTGCTGGGTTACTGCATCAGCCCCCCCCCCCACCAGGTCCCCCTGCAGCACCCTACATTCTTGTAAATAGTTGCAAATTAACCCTCTTTGAGTCATCCTGATATGGGTGTGACATCTGCTTCTGGTTGGGAACTGGCTAATACTCTCTGCCACTCAGGAGCTTGGTAGCCACGGCAGTTTGTTTAATTGCTCTTTGCCTTAGTTTTCTCCTTGACAGAATGGAATAAAACGGTGGTTGTCTCTATCTCATAGGATTCTTGTGAAGATTGAATGAGCTAATCCGCATATAGCCCTGGTAGCAGCCATTCCCCCTATGCTGCATAACACAGGACCTGGCACACGGCTCAAAAGTAATTTTTGAGTGGGTGAATTAATAACTGTGTACCCCATGGGTAGCAGAATAACACCTTGTCTGTCCAACCCCACCCTTGCCACCTGCCAAGATGTCCAGGTCTTAGTTCTTGGAATCTGTAACTTTGTTACCTTATGGGTAACCAAGGGACTTTGCAGGTGCAATTAAGTTAAAGGCCTTGAGATGGAAAGAGATCCTGGACGAAGCGGGTGGGGCAGATGCCCTCACGTGTATTTATACAGAGGCAGGAGGGCCAGAGTCAGAGAAGGAGATGTGAGGGCAGAACCTGAGGTTGGAGTGATGTAGCCACACGCTAAGGAACGTTGGCAGGCTCTAGAAACTCGATAGCACCTCCAGATCTCTAAGACCCATTTTGGTCATCTGACCTCCAGAAGTGTGAGATGATAAATTTGTGTTGTTTTAAGCTACTGAGTTTATAGTAATTTTTCACAGCAGCAGCAGAAAACTAATACCCACCAGGAGAATGGAAGTTTCCTGCTGGCCGTCCCGCCTTGCTTGCTTCCCCGCCCTCCCTCCCCCATCTCCCTTAGAGCTGGTAAACCCTAAGGCTTACTCAAGGAGCTGCCCATTGCTCTCGGCTCCTCCAGGTATTGGGCCCTGCTTGTCTTGGTGGAGCCCAGAATTATTCTTTGCTCAAACCACTCTCAGAAGCTGCTCCCCCCTTGTGGTGGTGTGAGTTGAGGAGTGCAAATGGAGCTGAATCGTTCGTTCCCAGTGGGGCAGAAACGGAGACCCGCATTCTTCTCCTGCTCAGCCTGGGCTAGTGATGCTGGCAGGAGATGATCTCTCCGCAGAACATCCAGGCAAGAGCGTGCGCTGCTCAGGGGCTCCTCAACAACTGATCGGTTGTATTTCTCTGTTATTGCATAAGAGGCTGCTCCAAACGGAGTGCTGATTTTAAATAACAATGTGGTATTTCCTGCAGCTCTGGAGGTGTCTGGTCGCTGTGGGGTGTTCATCTGCTTCTCCTAGTGAAAACAGAGGTTACCTCTCTGAGGAGGGAGGTCCCTCATCCTGCTGGCCTTGCTCCACTTGCCCTCCAATCTGCTTGGACTTCACAGCTGGATTCCAAGAGGAAGGAGTGGTGGTGCAGAGTGGTGCTTAATGGCTGTGCTTCAAGGGGTCAGTCACTTCGGCTGTGTTCTGCAGGCCAAAGCAGTCTCACAGCCAGCCCAGATTCCTGAGCTGGGGAGCTAGACTCCGCTCCTGATAGGAGTTGAAGCAGAGTCTCATTGCCAAAGGCACAGGGATGACAGAAATTGCTGGGCTGTCTGGGAAAGTTGTCTGCGAGTAGCTTTCTTAGTTTATTAGCTGGAGAACTGATGCATGACAATTTTATCATTCCTGTATGCTCAGCTCTTGAGTGTCTACCATTTGCTAGGCACTGTGCTAGGAGCTATGAGGAAATCGTTTTCTACTGGGGTCTGAAAACCTGACATTGGCCTTCCCAAGCTATAAGACTTTGGAAAAAATACTGAACTACTCTGAGCTTCCACTTCCTCTTTCTAAATGGGCATAATAACATTACTTCCCGGAAAGTATATACATGCCCTATGCTGTTGGTTATCTTTACATACCCATACTTATAAACTAGACCATATCCCTCCTGGAGAAAGTGACAGGAACAGGTAAATTCGCCTTGGAGGGGAATTGGAGGCAACCTGGAGAGGCATTCCTGCCTCACAAGCAGAATATCCCCTCCATCTGGCCTCCTGACACCCCCTGGAAGTCAGAAGACCCTGCTGGCCTTGCTGCCCCCTGGGACTCACGTGCCACTCACGTGCACACTGTGACACTGCTTGCGACTCCGAACTCTGATGCCTCAGTCCTCAGGGCCCAAGCTAGCACTGGCCCTTTCTGCACTCCCTGTCCTGAGCGCTGAGTGCGCTCTCCTCCGCTCCTGGTGCTGAAATTTAGACAAGTCCCCACCCCTGACTCCCCACCAACCCTGCTTGCCCACTGCCTAAGAATTTCTCTACTTGTAAACGTCCAAGGCTTCATTTGAAAATATGCCCCTATTGATTTTTCTATATAGAAAATAGATTCACACAATTTAATATTTTAAGAATCAGAAAAGGTATTAGTGAAAAATAAGCAGCTCTCTCTGCCCACATGTGACAATGCAGGGGTTTCTCTTTTTCTTTCTCCTTTTCCTAATAAGTCTGCCTTTTTAAAATGTAAAAAAAAAAAGTAAAACATAAATCTCCCTCTTACTCTCATTTCCCCAGATGTCCAGTTCCCCTGCCCAGAAGCGACCACTACTGCCAGTTTGGGAGATAGTCTATGCCAGTGTGAACGTTAATGTACTTAGTGTGAGCAGGATCTGCGGTATACCACCGTATATACAGGCAAATATAAGCAGGCAAATTGTGACGTTTTCTAATTTTATGGGTATAAATTTACTTAAATTTGCACAACTCTGGGCCTCCCTGGTGGCTCAGTGGGTTAAGCAATGCACTCGGAAGCAAACCACAGCCACTGCAGCATGAGTTCGATCCCTGCTGCTGGCTGGGGAGGGGACCCACATGGCGCAGCAGACCTCTCCTGCCTTACTGCTAAGGGCACTGTTTTGCACCTTGCCTCATTATTTTAGTGATCCATTTTAGATATTGGTCCCTGTCAATGCGGTGAGAGCTGCTTTGTTCTTTTCAGGGGGCAGAATGTTTAGCACTTCAGTTTAGTCTGTCCGACACTGAGTTGCAAAGTTTTCTCACCTCTTCCTTCTGTCCACCCAAGAAGTGGGTGGGAACCTTTGGGCATTGACCTTGTGTGTCTTTGGGTGAAACTTCCCTAGCGCTGAGCACGGGCCATTTGAAAGATATTTATCACCCCACTCTGACTGCCCTACAGGAGAGGTGCAGGGACATTTGCAGACAGGGACAGTGATTGTAGCCAAGGCGCTGATTGATCCTCAGTGGGCAGGTATTTTTGGAAATGGCAGATTTTCTCCCTGCCCAGCTGCATAATTACTGCAGGCCAGCCTCGTCTGTCCCTCAGTACAATCAATAGTCCTCCTCTCTCCGCTGAGGTCAATCATAGGTCTGTGAGTCAGCCTTGGCAGTTGTCCAGGATAAAGATGAGGCGGAAGTAATAAGAGGCACTTGGGGAAAGAGAGATGCATTTAATAGACACCGGAAACCATATCCAGCAGGGATAATATATAAAGGGATGTCATGATGGGCTGGAGCCAGCCTTGGGGACAAAATTGAGTAGGGTCTTCTTCCATGGCTCCTGGTCATCTTGGGCGGCCAGCTTGTTCAATTCTGAACCCTGGCATGAGAGAACAGATAGGAGCATCTGGATCTCCTCTAAAGCAGTCTCCTGGGACCAGACCTCTGTGCAAGAGGTGGGCCTGAGACCCTGGGCCTTGTTGTGACCCCAACAATGAGAAGGAATGTACTGTGACCCCAGTGGTGAGAAGCAAGGTTAGACATGGTTGTGACTCTGTTTAGCCGGGCACCAGGCCCACTAACTGATCAGGTAAATGGGTCTGTTGGTCACACTTACGTTCTTCCTCTGAAGTGAAAACAACAGAGAATACCTTGAATGTTCACTGGGGAGATGTAAAGTCCAGGGAGTTAAGCAAGATTGGAACTTTGATATTTGAGAGCATCAATCTTAGGGAATTAACTATCTTTTCTCTCCACTGAGAGGGGACTCAGAAACATCTCCAAGGTTTGATTCCTATTCAAAACCTCTAGGAACTGTTAAGAATGACTTTGAAAACATCCACTCGACTACTTGGATAAGTGGACCAGTTCCCTGAAACATTTTACCAAAACTCAACTATGATGAAATAGATAATCTGAATAGTTCTTAACCATTAAAGAAATTGAATTAATAAATACAAAGATATTTCTAGGCCCAGATGATTTCACTAGCGAATTCTATCACACTTTTAAGCAAGACTTAACATCAGTTCTACATACTTTCTTCCAGAAAATATAAGGACATACTTTCCAAGCTATGCTACAAAGCTGGTGCTTAATTTCAAATCCAGATAAAGTAACAATTAAAAAAGGAAAGAAAGAAAACTATAGATCATTATTTGTTGTTTCTTTTTTGAACTAAGGCACAAAATTAGCAGAAAACTATTGGCAATCAAATTCAACAATGTACAAAAAGAATTATATGCCATAACCAAGTGGTATCAGTTTTTCCAGATGTGCAAGAATGGTTTAACATTTGAAAATCAGTCAGTGTAATCCATTAGTCAAAAGGCTGATGAAGTCAAAAGGCTAATGAAGAAGAGTCACACAGTTATAGCTGGTGACAAAGAAAAAGCATTTGGCAAACTCTAATACCTATTTATGACTTAAAAAAAAAAAACCAGCGAACTAGGTATCTAGGAATAAGACCTCAAGTTGGTAAAAGTCGTCTACAAAAATCCCACATTAACATCAGACTTAACAATGAAATGTCTTCCACCTAAGACTAGGAATAAAGGAGGGATGTTTGTGCTCATCCTGGACATTTTAACCACTACAATAAGACAAGAACAAAAAATAAAAGTCATACATACTGGAAATGAAGAAATAAAATTGTCCCTATTTACAGATGGCTTGATCGTCTACTTAGAAGACCCCAGGGAGTCTTAAAATAACAAACACACACACAGCTCTCCTACAGCTAACAATTTAGCATGTTCCAAGATCATAAGATCAGCATACGACCTACTAGGTCAATCACACTCATCCTCAAGATGCTCTCCTGGGCTTCCCATCTCCGAGTAAATCTACTGCCTTTGCAAAGAGGCCAGAGCCCTGAATAACCTGGGTCCAGCCTTATCTTTACCGCTTTCCCTTTCTGACTCCCCACTCCAGGCACGGTGGGTGTGCTGAGCTCTTTTTTTTTTCTTCTTCACCTCAAGGCTTTTGCACTTGTTATTTCCTCTGATAGCTATTCCCTGGGCTTTCTGCACAACTCACTCCTCATCGTTCTCTATGGCTTTAAATTCCCTCCTAGTAATCTGAAATAGTCTTATTATTTTTCTTATGTATCCCTTTCTCCTGCCATTAGTGTGCAAGCTTGTTGGGGGAGATTTCCCGGCACCTGCCCATGGGAAGTGCTGGGTAATATGTGGACTGAGTGAGTGAAGGCTGTGCTGGTATCATGGTGTCTCACTTTCCAGAAAGTCAGGCGTCACAGCTGCACCCACACTTTCTTTTATTCTCCCTTTCAATGCCTGCCTTTGAAGTCAGCTTTCAATTCTGTTTCCATACAACCTTCCATAATCCAAGTATTAAGTTTCATGGACCTCTCAAATGGGAATAGTTCCATTTATCAAGTGCTTTCGCTTCTCAAAGATTATCCTTTTTTACATTCAAGTGCAGGACTGACCGTGCACTTACACTGGTCAATACCTGTATTGCGCAACATGCCCTGTCCTCCTCCTTACTGTCCTGCTGCAGATGGGGAGGAACGACCTTCTCTTGAGCCATCCAGAGAGGGGATGTGCCCAAAGACACGTGATGAGGTAGGCCAGAGCCAGATAGTGCCGATTTCCTCCTTTTTATCATTCAAAACTAAGTAAATGGGGATTTGCTGAGTATCTACCCTGAGGACAGGCTGTGCAAGAATTAGGGATATAAAGCTGGAAAAAAACCAGGATGCTGGGAGGGCCCCTTTCTCTTGGGAAGGCTGACTGCTGATCAAGCCATGCTTTGGGCCTTGGGTGAGGGAAGTCAAGTATCCAGGGAAGAGGCTGCGGTTTGGGTGACCCTGGGACAAGTTATTTCATCTCTCTGTCCGTTGAGGGCAATGAGTTATAATAAAATTTAAACGATGGCTGTATGTAAACTCCTAAAACAAGTACTGAGAATGTCATGGTGCTCCCTAGCCATTAGCTGTCATCATTACTTGTAATCCTCACAGGCAGCGCGCTGACTTTTGATATCGGCACAAGAGCTCTTTCCTCAAACCCTCCCTCTCACTCAAACCCAGAATTAAACACCATCTCAAGCGGCGGGCGCCTGATTCGCTAGAGTGGACTGACATCCTTCCTGAGGGCAGATCTGGGGCCCTTTTGAAGCTTAGGAGTGGAAAGCCTTCTCCCCTTCCAATATCAGTGCAGCCGCTTTGATTGCCCTAACGCAATTAAGGCACTGGACTCCAACGGGCAGGTCCTGTTGCCCAGTCGCTACTCTCTTTGTGGCTTGCTTTTCAGAAGAGCTTCTGCACTGGGGAAAGGCTGCCCCCCTTCCTTGCAGCTTTCTTCAGAACCTGCCACCAAAGAAATATTGGATTTCAGAGAGCAGCTTTCCCGGAGGAATGTGGAGCTGGGGCAGTGGCATGGTTTTGTACCCACGGCTCTCTTAATCCTTAGAGCCGTGATCTCCAGGGAAAGATACAGAAGGAATGACTTGAAAAGTTGCCTATGTTCTGCCAAGTGCAAACAGCATGTCTCAAATGAGTATAGAATCCGTGATTCCATTTTTATTTTTAAAAACAATAGCCATCCTGCTTGTTTTTATTTCTAAATGTACGTACATAGAATATTACGCAAGAAGGCATACCAAACAACATTGATCCTCTTCAGGGGTGGGGTTTTCCTTTTTCTGTGTTCCCTATTTTTGAGATGTTAGCATTTTTTTACAATGAGAATGTACTGCTTTTGTAAGAAGAAAATATATTTAAAGTTAAATACATCGCATCAGTCAGGACAGGCCAATTTTGCTTCAATAACAAATAATCCCAAATCCCAGCAGCCAACAGCAGTAGAAGTCTATTTCTGATAAACACCAGCAGGAATTTCTCCTCATTGTTTCGAGGATCCAGGCTGGTGAAACAGGCATATAAACGTTGTTGGTCATTGTGCTGGAGAGAAAATAAAATGTAGCAGAGCATGTTAGCGCTCAGCTCTTCCCCTTGGTGTTCCTTCTCGTCTTGCATTGACAAAAACAAGTCTCATACTTGGGCAGGGAGGTGTCACTGACCTGTGTCTGGCAGGAGAGAGAGTAGTGTATTGCGAACAGTGCTGATAACGACCATGGAACCACGTGCTGCTGCAGCTGTAAATACAAGATTGTATTTCATGCAACAGTTCTCAAACTCCTCGGCACAGACCAAAGGCCAGTGACACCGCAGAGGTCAGGAACACAGTTCCATCAGGGACCACAGCCCTGGGGTCCACGTGTTCAGGTCTCTGAGGGTCCGCTTGAGTCAGCAGCTCCAAGGAGTAGACCTGAAGCAATAGTTCCCACCTGTGGCTTAGGAGATGTGCGCATCCTCTGGGGAGTCTTTTTCTTTTTTTAAAATTCATTTATTTATGCATACAAGCACTGGGGTACAGGCCAGAGGTGTGGGGAGGTGAGAGAGTCCACCAGACAGAGCAGGGGGCCATCTGCCTAGATGGACTGAAACACACTGCTGAGGGGAGCAGCGGGTCAGGCAGAAAAGGTCTGCCTGCGTCATGTGGGTCACCTCCCCAGCTGGCAGCAGTGGCTGTGTTGGCTTCATAGTGTGTTGCTTAATCCACTGCGCCACCACGGAGGGCCCTGGGGAGTCTTTCACTTGCTCTGGGTGCACCCTAGAATCTGAGCTGTGGTTGAGCCTCACTGACAGCCCCTTCAGGTCTTTTCTGCAAATACTTCTCCCCTCCGGCTTTGGGTCTGAGAGTCGAGGTGATGGCCTGTGACGTAGGCTTCCAGCTGACTGCCACAGCTAGTGATGGTAGGCCCATATGGTAGGCCCCCTAGCTGCGTGACATGTGCCTGCTGCTAGGCACCCTCCACTCCCACAGGGATGGAGGTCCGCTCTGTGACTTTTCCGGAGAAATGGCTCCAACACATCTCACACCCAGGAGGTCTGTGCACAGAGTGGGGGAAAATATTAAGGTATTGGCAACAAACATCTCTGAGTGAGAACAAATTTCAGCCACAGCGTCTAACTTTAAGCCCTTTCTGAAGCGTCTCAGGATAAACTGACTGCAGCTGTAGCTTGTGGCGCCTGAGGGAGAGCATGTGAGGTGTGGAGAGTTGGATTGGGGGTGGCCGAAAGCATCCTCCTGGGCGGGCTTGGGTTCGGATCCTGACTCCGCACTCCAATGTCCTGACCCGCAAAGGGGTTCACCCTACGCTTCCTTTAGTGGGTCATCGCTTTGTCATCGTGAATCAGGCCTGGGGGCCCGAGGACCCTGAGGGGCTCTCGCTTCTTGTCTCCGTGGGGAAAGGATTCACCGTTGAGACCAGAGTTAGGCAGGAAAGCAAGAGACTTATTGTTGGATAAGAAGGATGGGAAAGGTCTCTGAGCAGAGAGCAGCCACCTGAGTGGGTGGCCACTGAGAGGGCAAGAAGCAGGTGTTTTTATGGGTACAGTGGGCAAGGAGTGGGGGTTCAGCTGTTGGGTGTCTTTGCGTTGTATCTCTTGCTGATTGGTTGGGGCCTGTGGGGTCTCCTAGGTTACTGAGGGCCACTGAATCCCCCAGGTTACCTGGCTGCTTTCCCCAAACGAGCTTTGGTCGGGTGCTCTGGCACTGTGTTATTGTGTTGGTGTTAGGAACATTCGATTTTTACTGGGTTGGGGTACTCTGACTCCAGCCTATTGTTCCTTACTCAGTTTGCTAAATGGGCTGGGGACACCTGGGCCTGGGCCCTGCTCTCCTCCTCCCCCACCATCCTAACTAACTACCTGTGTCCGTTTCCTGACTTCTTTATTCAACTGTATGAAGGTCGTGGGGCGCAGCCGCACAGACCCGCCCTCCTAGACTGTGCTTAGGGCCCGCGGCCATACTGTGTCCATTGCTAAGTGGCTCACGACGGTATAGTCACCGTGTACCTGACGTCCCTGTGATTTATTCACCTTACAACAGAAAGTGTGCACCTTTCGGCCTTTTTAAAAAATAGCAATAATGAGCACATTGTTATTTGGGGCTAAAAAAGCCAAGGAACGATTTCCTCCCTCACGCTGCAGCAGTCACCCTGGTTGCCCCTGCCCCGTGTCTGGGCGTGGCCCTGTAGTGTGGAGGAACTGGGTCAGCAGCTTGTGAGACCCACGGTGCTGTAATGTTACTCCAAACACCTGATCCCCAAAGGCCTTGGACCCTCAGGGGTTTTCTGAAGCAGCAGAGGATGACCTATAGGCTCAGGCAAAGAGCTATGCTTCTCTCCCAAGCTCATTTGGGCCCTTAGACACACTGGGCTGGTGGGTAACTCAGTGCTCGCTGGATTGCCTGCATCTACCAGGTGCCCTGCAGGGGTTGCCATATAGGTCCCCTTGCCTGCCATCCATCTATCTATCCTTCTGTCTGTCTGACATACTTACTGTTATGTGCCTAGAGCTATTCAAAGCCTTTTTCACATATTTGTTAAAAGCCACCACAGGGGCCTCCCTGGTGGTGCAGGGGATTAAGCATCACACAATGAGGCATCTGCAACCACTGCAGCACAAGTTCGATCCCCGGCCAGGGAGGGGACCCACATGGTACAGCAGACCTCTCCTGCCTAACCTGCTGCTCCCCTTGGTGGTGTGTTTCAGTCTATCTGCCTGATCTGTTCCTGCTCTGCCTCTGGTGAATCCTCTCACACCCCATGCCTCTGGCCTGTACCCCAGTTCTTGAATCTTTAAAAAAAAAAAAGCGACTGCAACCCTATAGCAAGGGGTCAAGGATTTGCACTTTGCAAAAGAAACTGAGGCCAAGATAAATACCTTTGGGAAGTGACAGAGTCTGAATCTGAACTGAAGACACCGGCTTCAGGGCCTGGCCTTCTCCCCCACACTGTTCAGCTCTTATCACAACCCATGGGTGCTGGGCATCCAATCACAACATGGGGCTCATTGGTATAACTGAGCAGATAGGATCTGCCAGGGGAATGCAGGGTTCCAGGAAGGGAGGGGGGAGGGCTGGGTGTGCTTGAAGAAGCCTTCCCAGGGTGGTCCCGGCAGGCTGGGGTGCCTGCCATGACAATGAGAGCAAACCTGGGCACAGCCAGGGCAGGGAAGGCCACAGCCACCTCCATGCTCGTGATGCCAACTAGCACCTGCTGCCATGCTTGGCAAATGCCCTCTGGTCACCAGCTGCTGCCCTGTGGAGGCCAGGGTCGTGCTCTAAACGGTCCATTACAGGTCCGCTGGCGGGGGCCAGGCTATGAAGTGGGGGTTTGGAGATGCCGTGGCAGGCAGACCACACAGAGCTTGTTCCTGTAGAAAACAAGGACTTGGAGAAACAAAGACAGAAACTGAACAGCCAGGGAAACTGAGCCATGATCTCAGCTGAGAACAAATGTCCATTCCAGAAAAGTGACTTGCAAGAGACTGCAAGCCAGCTGCCCCTGCCCGGTCCCGGCTAAGCCAGCATCAGCTCCACCCCTGCCTGGAATGAGCCCTCCACACGTCTCCTGTATAAAGCCGTGTGAGGCAGTCTTCGTCTAGCAGTAGGATCCGGTGAGAATTGAATAACATTATTTTAATGGAAAGCAATAACTATTTTTTCCTTTTATATAAGTAAAAAAGAACAAGCCTATTTAAGGAAAAAATTTAGCATATATAGAACAGAAATGTCGCAAAACTGGGTGGGGGCTGGACAGAAAACAATGAGAGAGGATGCTGTTTTATTTTTATTTAAAGATTTCATTGATTTATGCATGTAAGAACTGGGGTACAGGCCAGACGCTCAGGGCATGAGAGGATCCACCAGAGACAGAGTGGGGAGCAGAACAGGCAGACTGACTGAAATACACTGCTGAGGAGAGCAGCAGGCGAGGCAGGAGAGGTCTGCTGCACCATGAGGGTTACCTCCCTGGGCTGGGGATCGAACTCACACTGAAGTAGTTGCGGAAGCTCCAGTGTGGTGCTCAACCCTTTGTGCCACTAGGAAGGCCCCGATGCTGGTTTAGATGGAGACAGAAACTGATGGGAGAGGATGCTGGTTTAGATGGAGTGATGTTTGAGCAAAGACACAAATGACATAAAGTAGCCCGACCTGCAAGGATATTGATAAAGAATGTTCTAGAAAGAACTGTGGGTACAAAGATGCTGAGGTGGCAGCATGCAAGCGTTTGAGGAAACATGTCTGGCAAGGGGGTAGGGAGCTCTGGAGTTGGTCTCCCTTCCAATGACCTTGTAACTGTGACCTGGATTGGGGTGTTTTCTGGATTAAGACATGGCCTCCTAAGAACCTGGCTACTGGTGGGTCCTTGACTGTGGTCAAACACTGGTTCTGGTGAAAGAGCCATGGACTGAGCACGTCTCTGAAGATGGGGAAATGAGGGTAGGACAGGCTCCCTGTTTGCCTCTTGGAGACAGTGGTGAGGGCGGAGAGAGCAGATCATCAAGTGTTTGCTGAGTGACCACATGTGCCCTTCAGGGGGCTGGATGTCGGGAACAAAGCCTGGGGTCTGGGGACCTGCCCTGTGGCTGGCACGCAGGTGTGTAGGTACAGTGTCTTTGGGTGAGTTCTGCCCTCACCATGGAACCCTAAGTGGGGACCTCACTGTGGCTCCTCTCCCACGGCCCAGGGGCTGCATCATAGAGCCCAGAGGGAGGGTCAGGGCTTGCTACATATTGACGGGGGCCCAATGCAAAAACATAACGCAGGCCCTGTGCACAGAACAGGAGAAAGGTGCTTTTCAGGTATGTGGAAAGCTTATTTCCCTTCTTCCATGGCCTCTCCTTCAGCATAGGATGGTCTTTCCATTTGCTATGAAATGTTCATTTGCTATTGTTAAGTAAAGGAAAATGAAAATTTAAATGATTAGTGCAAATGTGACCATTTATCTTTACATTACACAGTGCCACTTTTAAGTGCAAATATCAGAATAGTAAGTACTATGTGGAATCTTGAAATTACACTGCTCATATTCTGGCGCTTGTTTCCAGAGAGCAGGTGGGCCAACAGGGCACACTCAAGCCAGACTGGGGAAGGTGGAGGACGCCCACAGCCTCATAAGTGCCCAGGGCGCTGCACCCACAAGGCAGACACACCTGTCCCCTTGGCCTGATACCTCCCACCACATCCTGGACCACCACACTTCACCTTGGCCAGGGAGGGCATCAGCGACGTTCATCCAGGCAGCCCAAGGATTTTCATATCTCAGCCTTAGGCTGTGCTCAATACCTGGATCAGGAGTGCATGAGAGAACCCTCCTGCCAAGACCAGCCTCTAGCAACCCTGGCTGCCAGCAGCCCTCAGGGGTATGGGGGGCTCGCTGGCTCCATGTTCCATCCAGATACATGGGCATACATGCCTGGCTGGCCCTCCCTGTGCCCGGAACCCTGCTGGGGGTGGAAGGCTCCAGTAGTTTCAGAGCAGGGGCATGGGGAAGGCTGGCACGTTCTGGGATGCAAAGGGCAGGAGAGCAGACTGCTGAGGACCTATCCTGGGGAGGCAGTGGAAGGCTAGACCACAGGTGAGCTGAGGCTCCACACTGCTTACACAACAGACTCCAGGATAAAATTACTAAGGCTTTTGAGATGGCACAGACCATTCCAGCCCGAGTTGGAGGCTCTCTGAGCCTGGGAGACCCTGGGAGAAGGGCTGAGGTCATTCTTCAGGGCACCTGGCCTTTCTGAACCTCACTTCCCTAAGTCAGACAAGGTGGGGCAGCTCACCGGGCCATGTAGCGAAGGGTGGGTTCGCTGTTGTTCACACGTGCATGGGGACTGGGGAACCAGCACAAACCGAGGCCCTGAGCTCCCGTGGCACGTCTGTGTCCGCCCCGCTCCCTGATCTGCTGCCAGCTGGCTTCTCTGCTTCCTCCCTGATGTTTATGGTGTGCCTGCTGTGTGTGCCAGCTTATATGCTGGGCGCTCCTCACATTTAATCTCAGCAGCCCCGTGCTGTAGGAAGAGCAGCATGTGCGAATGCCTCCTTTGGCAGACACTCAGCTAAGTGCTTGGTGGGGTTAACCCCGCAGAAGCCCTGTGAAGCAGGTATTATTAGTTTCTTTCTACAGATGAGGAGACCAGGACCTGAGGGGGTTCATTAACCATCTGCATGGGCGACTTGTAGGTGGCACAGTGAGGTTTCCAGAAACCTACCCTAAGCCTGCATCAGAACTCTTGGTGTCTGCCTCTCATGCTTTCTCTGTGGGCACCCCAGCATCAGCCTGCAGGATACAGCACCGTGGCTTTCACCCACTCCCATGCCTCAGCACTGCCAGGCCAGCTTCCCAGAAGACACCCGGGGCTCTGTCACACCACCTCAGCTCAGATTGCTGGGCAGCTTGTGACACGGTCATTCTAAGGGAGGAGCCCACACTTACCTGGTGTGAGCCTTGTCAGGGAAGGGAGCTTGGGGGGCCCGAGGGGAGGTGGCTGCAGCCCGGAGCCAGCTGTGGCCCGCTGTGGCCGGGCAGGGAGCAGGGCCAGTGGCACAGAAAGAGCACTCAGTTGCCCCAGGAGAAGTGGTGCTCCTGAGGTGGGCGGTGGGGCTGGGGAGCCCAGGGGCCGCCCACCCAGAGCTGTCGCATCAAGGCCTGGAGTTGAGGCCTGACCCTGGGACTGGTCCCAGACTGTGAAGCCACGCAGGGCGCCCGCCCGCAGGCATGGCAGGAATGATGGCTGGCTGTGGTGGGGCTCCCTTCCTCTTGCACACGCAGGAATTCGCCCTCTGGGGACGCTGCCTTCCTGGCCCCTGCAGGGGTGAGCATTGTGGTCTCCAGCTTCTCCCCTTCTCACCCGAGCTCTTCTTCCTCCTCCACGTGGCAGAGCTCCGCCTGGAAGGGAACTTCCTCCACCGCCTCCCCAATGAGGTCGGCACTCTGCAGCACCTCAAGGCCATAGACCTGTCCCGGAACCAGTTCCGTGACTTCCCCGAGCAGCTCACCTTGTTGCCTGCGCTGGAGACCATCAATCTAGAGGAGAACGAGATCGTGGGTGAGTGCTCCCGGCCCGCCTGGCTCTGGGGCGGCGCCTCCTCTTCGTACTTCTCCCTGAGCCCCCTTTCCTGAGCCAAGCTCATGGGGCCGCACTGGGCACAGGCCATGGAGTGAGAGTGTCACAGACCAGAGCTCACGGCTGGCCCTGCGCTTGGAGGTCGCCAGGCATGGGGCCTGGGAAGGTAATACTCACTTTCACCTGGCAGGTAGGAGGCCGTGGCTTGCCCTGAACTGGCCAGGCCACCCCTGACCACCGGCTCTCCCTCTCCATTTCCCTCCGCGAGTCTGGGCTGCAGTAAGAACCTTCAGCTCCGACTCTTTACGTTACCCCTGCCTGGGTGCCTGGCTGCCCCTTCCCGGCCTTCACACGTTGCTCTTCACCATTACTTAGTGAGGGCTTCTATGGAAATATTTCCAGAACCGCACCTCTGTGCCTTCAATACAGAAGATGCTCCTCCCAGGAGCCAGAGGGTGTCCTCGACAGGACTAAGGTGTGTGTGCAAACGGTAGACCCAGTGCCCAGGCCTGCGGGGCCGGGAAGCGCCTCTTCGCCCGCTTGCCACGTTTACTGCCCTCTTGGTCTCATCAGGACGTGGTCGGCCTTCTCCCCAGCTGCTGCCTAATCACCCCAGGCTCCCTCTGTGCCCCTTATCTTTAGCTCCCTCCTTCAGCTGCCTGTCATGTTCCCGAGGCCCCTCTCCAGCCTCTTCCCCACTCCCTCACGTTGCTTTGTTGGTGGTGTTGATAGTAACAACTTCCTTCAGTTATGCTCTTATTTTCATAAGCCCTTTCACAGCCATTATGCCATTTGATTAAAAGCAAGAGCTCTCGAGTGGTTTGGAGCTGTTAGATGGAAAATGACCTGCCGCTTGTGCTGGGGCGCGTCCCATCGTTTGTCGGAGATTTGTCACAGAACTCTGACTGTGGCTGAGTGAGATGTGGGGCTGGGTCTTTTACAGATAGGTAGACTGAGACTCAGAGAGGCTATGAGAGAGCAATAGGTGCAAGAATGTAGAAGTGCCAGGATAAGAATATATGATTCCAGCACTGAGGTGTGCACTTGGGGTGGGGTTTCTTGCCTGGTCCCTGTGAAAGCCCTGGGGCCTGGTGGGTTTCTGGCTCAGCCTCACTCTCCCAAGACCAGAACCTTGAGTGCCTTGGTCCTAGGCTGGCCGCCTGCTCACTTGGGACTCTGTGTCGTCTTTAAGCAGAAGGAGCATGTTCAGAAGTGCCTTTTACCTGCCAGGCTCACCCTCCCGGTCTTCCCTGAGCCCTTCATTCCTGCCATTGCTAGCATTCCCGGCCAGGCTCTCCTGGCCAGGCCCTTCCTCCCTGTCCTTTATTTTCAATCTGTTCCTGCTGCTCCTCTTTCTTCTGCTGCTCTTGTCCAAGTGGGGCAGTCACCAAGCAGGGGCTACTCCAGGGCAATGGGGAGACAAGAGCTGGGTGTGGAGCTGCAGCAGGTGGGTCAGGAGCAGCACTGGGTGCTGGCCTCCCCACTTCCTGCCTGTGGCCTTGGCTGCACATCACCTCTCAGCACCTCCGTTTCTCCTCATTTTCCAGACGGAGGTTAGAAAATGGCTCTTCCTCAGGCAGGGGAGCAGGTGAATGGGCTACAGTACAAGAAGTGGTCTTCCAAAGTCCGAGTCAGTTAGGGAGCCACAGATTGCCGAGTCCTTGCCCTCCTACCAGGACGATGCGATCTCTCAGGTGCAACCCCATGAACAAAGCCAGCTGTTTGGGTTCATTCTTTCATCTTCCTATCTCTCTCTTTCTGTGGAGTGACTGTAATAACTCTACATACAGAAAGATCTTACACTTTGCCAAGAACACTTCCGCTTAGGTCTAAGGAAATGGTCATTGTCCCCACTTGACAGATGTGGAAACTGAGGCTCTATGAGATTCCCCTAACCTTCAAGGCCAAGTGTCTATCGCACACTCGGTCAGGAAAGAGAAGTCAATCATGCGGCTGTGCTCCCCGGTCAGTTCAACCCGACAGCGTCCCCCACTGCCCAGCTTGGGCCAGGCCTGGGGGTATGGAGATGCTGGGGTCTGCGCCTCGCCTGCTCTTTCCCAAGTTCCCAGTGACTCCCAGACACGCTCAGCTGATGCCAAGGCCTTCCTCCATTGTAGGGGCCATGGTGGTTCTCCCCGTCCCTCAAAGGAGAAGGGGCACACAGAGCAAATGTCCCCTGGCTAGAGTCTCCTCACCTCTCCCTAGTCCAGCCTGGTTACTTGGGTGGTTTCCTAACTCCCAAAGCTGTGCAGGGGCCGGCCCAGCCTTGCTAGCCTGACGCAGGGAGGAGGGCCGTGGTCACCGCGGAGGAGGAGAGGGCGGGACCTCCACCATGGAAGTCGCTTCGCACTCTTCACCAGCTCCCTGCAGGACCTCATTGGGGTAACTGTAGTGGGCACTTAGCATGCCGCAAGTGTGGCTTATTTTTTCTTCAGAGCCGTCGAGGGTGCTGGGAAATTTCTTTTTTCAATTTTTTTAAGAAATATATTTAAGATGTGTGGATTATCTCAAACCTTTAGTCAGGAGAGTAGAGAACAGGCAGCTGTGAAACAAGCCCCAGGCACACAGAAGGCGACTCAGACTAAAGGGCCCCCCCCAGGGATGTAGCTGGCCAGACCCCAGAAAGACCTGGAGGCTTGCGCACCCTGGGAACCTCCAAGCTCCACTCCAGACTCCATCCTTTCTATTTTTTTTTTTTTAAAGATTTATTTATTTATGCATACAAGCACTGGGGTACAGGCCAGAGGTGTGGGGGGTGAGAGGATTCACCACAGACAGAGCGG
>JAGFMF010012105.1:2052913-2063239 GCA_019455555.1 Galemys pyrenaicus
TCTCTGGCCGGCAGCAGGGATCGAACTCGTGCTGCAGTGGTTGCGGTTTGCTTCATAATGCGTTGCTTAACCCACTGCGCCACCAGGGAGGCCCTCCATCCTTTCTATTTTATGAGGAATAAAATATGCTCTATTCAGAGGCGAGGCCTTCTGGATCCTTGGGGGAGCAAGCTCGTTAGAACACCTGGCTTTCCTCCATTCCCTGGGCTGTTCTGGAAGGGAGGTGAGCGGGCTCCTTTCCGGGGAGAGCTGGAGGGACGGGTCCCCCGCAGAGGGTGAAGCTGGGAGAGATGGGGACACTCTCTGCTTTCTGACGCCAGCCTGCGGTCTTAGCACTCTCTCTGCCTGTGACAGACCTCTTGAGTCTGCAGGTCTGGCAGGTTCAGGTGAACACGAGGTAGTGAGTAGTGTAGGCTGGGGGATTCTTCCCACCCCCAGCGGGTCCACAGCACACCCAGCAGCGGGTGCCCTATCCAGAGGAGAGGGCCTCTGGGCCCTTGGGGGACAAGCTTCCCAGGATACAGTTGTTTGCTCTGAGCACTCCCAGAAAGCAAAGAGACACTAACTCACGACAAGACCCAGGGGTGTGGGTGGGATGGCCCTTTAGTTTCCAAACCAGAAGGTGTTGTATGGAGAATCTCCTAAGTATTTAAGACCAGGCTGCTTGGGGAATGCAGTTCCTGGAGTGAGAGGGACTATGAAGTTGAGTGGCATGGGAGTTCTGAGCTCAGCTGCTTATAGGCTGGAAGGGAAGAATGAGTGGCAGCAGATAGGAAACTACTGGATGAGCCATCACCAGATGTGCCAAGACATGCCAACCAGATGGAGCCTCTACGGACGTCGGGGGTGGGGTGGGGCGGGGGCTGTGTGTCCTGGTGAGCTGGAGTTCCCAGGATGGCCCAGGGAAGTGTCGAAGGAAAAGCGGCTGCTAGTCTGACTGTGGATAGGGACACGGGGACATCACGGGTCCCCAGGAAGCTAGCTCTTCACCCCAGCAACCGTGGCATAAAGGTGGGTGCAGGAGCAGCATGTGTTGGGACCCCTAGCTCACAAGTCCTCAGTGCCGCACAGCAATTCAGCGTGTTCTCGGAACACATGGGGGTGAAGAGAAAATCGAGCATTCAGGAAACCTCATTTTGCTAAGCAGGAGATCACTTTGGGTAAGCTAGAATTTAACTTCCCATAACCCTCAATTTGCAGGGTTGTTTTTCCCTCTGTACCCACTGTTCCAGAGAGAGCAGGAGAACATAGGAAAGAAAACAGGTTCTTGTTAAGAACTAAACAGTGAAAAAGAAGTGTCTGTGTTGGGTGCTTTGGCTGCATCTACTTCATTCTGCCCTCACAGTCATTTACTTCTGTACTTCTTGCTGCCAGCATTTCTCAACGTGGAGTCCCAGAGCCCACAGCAGCACCGGTGAACTTGTTGGAAATGCATGTTCCCAGGCCCTCAATCAGAAACTCAGTGGGAGGGGGAGTCATCTGTTTTGACAAGACCCCCACCACCACCACCGCCAGGTGATTCTGCTACACATTAAAGTTTGAGAACCCCGGCCAAGGCTGTCCCTTCTCAAAATGTCCCCCAGAGTCGTCCCGCAGCCTGGGCTTCACTTGGGAACTTATTAAAATTCGGAAACTCAGACCCCACCTCCCCTTTCCTGAATCAGAGCCTGCACGTGAGCACGTTCCCCAGACAGTTCCTGGGCACCGTCCTGCCCTGGCAGGAAGCGCAGGGCTCGGGCCTTTTCCTAAAGCCCTGGGGGCTATTTCCCTGGCAGTTGCTGGTGTCCATGAGAATCGCTGGCCCCAGTGTGGCCACTCCTCTCCCTCATCTACCAGTCGGCTCCCGTCCTGCCACTCCGCCTCCTCAATCATGTTGCAACTTCCTCCTTTCACATTTCTCAGCTGGCCTCCTGCTCAAGTGTTTCATCAGTTTGTCTGGGCTACGGTGCCAGCCCTCAGAGAGCAGTTTTTCCCTTGTTCCCTGGAAGCCAGGATGGAAGTGGAGGCAGGACTTGAACCAGGTCTTTGGTGCTGCAGAGTCTACCTGGTTTTCATTTAATGGAAGAGGATGGTGTGGGTGACTGCGTGGGGAGCAGGTGCAGGATGAATGTCTGGTAGGCACCCGAAAACTGTTTGCCAAATTGAATTGGCAGGGAGCAAGGGAATCGCCTTCCCGCCCTGGCCTCACTCAGTCCTGGCCGGGGTCCTGTAGGTACAGAGCAATCAGCTCTCCTCGAAAGGCCTTGCTCGCTGGGATTTCACACGGGACTGCTAGCAAGCACACTTCAGCTCCCTGCCTGCCGTGGAGGCTGCCAGTCCCTGAGACAGTTCAAAGCAGGGAAGCTGGGCTCTTGCCCACCCTTCCCATGAAGCTGCCAGACTGTACTGGGGGCCTGGACTGGTCTACTCTGAAGGTGAAATAGGAAGTAGTACACCTTGTAGTCTCCAGCACTGACAAGTAACGGTCAGTAACCTCTGCCCAGAGCTGCAAAAGCAACACCAAAATGCCTGGCTGGTCGTGCCTTTCCAGCTCCACCATCTTCCACCTTGTATCACTTGGAATGTAAACCAAGCTCTGGTCCTGGTTGGCAGAAGATGTCAGGCTGTACAGCTGAGACCCACTCCCAGAGAGATCCCACATTAAGGGGGAACTGTGCCAAGGCCAAGAAAGGTTTGCCAAAATGATCCTGGGGAATTCTGAGTGGTCAGCCCGCAGCCAGGCCCCTTTGAATCCCTTCTTTTCTCATACACACACCCTGAAATAGGCTGCTCTGTCACTATGGCCCCAATCTTGGGTCATGTGAGGGAGGGGTTTAAAGCAGGTTAGGACTGGAGGTGGCTGATCAAATTGCTGCTGCCTTCAAGCCTGGCAAGAGTCTGCCTGGGTGGGGCCCTCTGGGCTGATGCGCCTAGGAAGACCCTCCAGGATGTGGTTTGGTGCTTTTCTCCTGTCCCTGGATTGGGGGGGTAGGTGATGGGAATCAAGCCAGTCTCTCGCTGGGTATTGGGCTTGATTTCTGCTGAGCAAAGCCAACCAGCCACAATCTGATCCTTATCCTGCCCTCCAAGCACCGAGAGCTACAGGACCCAGGGAGGGTGATTCACCCTGCAGTGTGGCAGCTGGCAGCTTGGCACTGCTGACTCAGCCCGGTGCCCTGTGTGCTGCTATCCAGCACTCACAGTGGGTGCAGCTGTGCCTGTGGGCAGCAAGCATTAGGCTGTAGGCGTAGATCTGAACCAGTCACTGGTGCAGGGAGCCCTTGCTGGCTCTGGAGTCTCTGGAGGGAAAGTCAGAGGAGTAAACAAACAGGCTTCAACTTCAATTAGTGCAAATTAGATATGCCCTCCAGGCGAGAGAGGAAGGGAGGCTCCTGTTTGCAGCCCCTGCCTGGAGGGTGTCTGCTGTAGGGAGTTAGCAAGTCACTTCTCTGAGCAGACCATCACACACTTGGTCTCTGCCCAAACGACCATCCTTGTGCCAAGCACTGTATGGTAAACCCTTGATTAACCAGCACCTCTGACTATCCAGGAAGCTGCTGGCCCTCTGTAGGTCTTGGAGAGCAAGAAAAGAAGTTCTTCGACATTTGTTTATATCTAACAGGCTCCTGTGCTCCCACAGCCAGCGGGTCCCCAGGCTGCTGTCCCTGTCTCTGTCCAGAGTGCTGGCGAGCAGCCCCTTGCACCTCAGCACTGCAAGGACCTTGTTCACGGAGTTAGGAGCTTTAGGGGGTGTCTATTAGATGTGGGCATTTGCGGAAGGTGTATTCCCTAGTGGTCTTTTATTGTTTGTTTGATTTTTGGTGTTTTTTTTTTTTAATTGAGTAGCTGACTCTGTGCTGGAGATGGGGGTGGGCAGAGCACACTCTGTTCTCGGCGGGCTCGGGGCTGATGGGCTGCACCAGCTGGGATTCAGTGGACACTTACTTCACATGCAGGGCTTCTCTAAGCACTTCCCAAGCATGTTCCTGTTAGTTCTCACAACGACAGTGTGAGGCAGGTACTGTTCTCTCCAGGTGAGGAAACCAAGACACAGAGAAGTTAAATAAGTTGACCAGGGTCTGCTTCTACCAAACCAGGGTTTGAACCCAAGCAACCTCGCTCCAGCACCCCGCTGTTCAGGACAGTGATTTGCATAGGGAGGAAAAAAATTGCACATAATTAGAGGGAGACAGGAAACCACGGGACAGTTACAGCTGAAGAACAAAATTTCTGTTGGAAGGAAACTCCCTGGGGGTGGAGAGAACGGTGTAAGGTACTGAGGCAGGATGCCCAGCAGATTCCCAGCAAGTCAGCCTGGCCCCTGACAGCAAGCGAGGCAGGTGGGCCGCGTGCGTCCTGGGTTCCCTCACTGGTTTGGGGAGAACCAGTGGCCTCAAACTAGCTATCCATTTTAAAAACTGGGGAGACTTGCAAAACCCCTGCATCCAGGCCACACTCCGTGCCACTTAAATCTTATGCTGGCTTTTAGGCTTGGCGCTTTTTAAAAACTCCTCTTGGGCCTCCCTGGTGGCGCAGTGGGTTAAGCAACACACTATGAAGCAAACCGCAACCACTGCAGCACGAGTTCGATCCCTGCCGCCGGCCAGGGAGGGGACCCACATGACGCAGCAGACCTCTCCTGCCTCGCCCGCTGCTGCCCTTGGCAGTGTGTTTCAGTCAGTCTGCCTGTTCTGCTCCCCACTCTGTCTGGTGAATCCTCTCACCTCCCGCAACTCTGGCCTGTACCCCAGCTCTTGTGTGCATAAATAAATAAATCTTTAAAAAAAATAAAAAACTCCTCTTCTGGTTCCACTGTGCAGGCAAGGTAGACAGAGTCCCTCCCCAGCTTCGCATGCCGCGCGTGTACTTTCCGAAGGAACTGATCACTAAGCCAACGGTAACTGAGAGCCCAACAGTGGGCCAGTTCCAAAGGACAAGTTTATGGCAAAGAATCCCAGCGTGAGTAGCTGTTGGCCGAGCTCCCGCACCTGCTCGGGAACCTGCAGTCCTGCCTGGGTGGGCTCCCCCTCTTGCCTCACAGTGGTGCTGCAGGTGCTCGCTCAAGTTCAACCACTTCACCTTGACCGCTTGAAATCAACCCTGGTGGCAGTACTTACCCCATGAGAAATCAGCAAGTGACCCCAACCCTGGTTTTTCCCTCCCAGGAAGAGGATGATTAAACATTGCCCAGGATGTGATGGGCTCGGAGCCTCCCCACTGCTTGCTATCTTCCCCACTCACCCCACCAATACCGCCACCACCATGTTCAACTCACTTTGTTTCCCAGAAGCTGATTTCCCTGTGAGGCCACTGCTAACTCATTTCTACCCGGTGGTTAACTGACGAGCTGTTCTTATTTTCCCAATGGTAACAGAATTCGTCTTTGTCTGCCAGTGATTTTAAATCAGAGCAGCAAGATTTGTTAAGTTGGTGTCAGCAATCTTAAGTTCCAAGCATGGAGATGGGTTTATAAAGGAATGGTTTGCAGCTCTACCCGCACCCCTGGAGAGAAACCTTTAGAGGGCGTGATAACTGCCCATCCTGCGGGTCCGACCGCCCCTCCCTTGCAGGAGAGGGCATCCGAACAGCAAACAGGGAAGTGCTACTCCTCCACATGAGTGGTAGGCATGCGAATACATGCACACGCCAGAGAGAGAAGGAATGACAGCACTTGTGCGAGGAGACAGCAAAATCGTTGTTCTTTGCTGAGGCTCTCCCCAGAGCATCTGACCGAAGCAGCTGGAAGGCAGCCTGCAGGGTGGAGGGGAGATGGAAGGCAGTGGAGAGGAGAAGCACCTTCAGCAAGGAGCAGATGGGCACAGGCAGGCAAAGACTCCACGTCTGACCGGGAAGATAAATGCCAGGCATAGGCCAGGCAATTTGAGTCACACGCTTGGCTGTCTCCAGAGCAGTTATAAGAGGATTGGTACACTCCGGCTTTGATTGCATATCGTAGCCGGGCAGGGCCAGGGAGTGTGTAGGAGGCAGCTACGGCAGGTGGCCCCATGAGGTGTCCACAGCCCACCCTTGCTGGCTTGGGGCAGAGGAGGGAGTGGCAGCGGGGGCTTTTCTCCTGTTTTTCTTTCCCTACAGCTTATGCTTAAAGGAAAAGGGCACTCTTCGTGGATGGGTGTGCTCGTAAAACTCTCCGTGCTCCCCCATCCTTCCCAGGGGCTTGTCTGCTGTGCTCTTCATCCCTTAGTGACCCTATCCTCTTGGGGAGCGCCTAAAGGTGCACCCATGGCCCATGATGCGAAGGGCATTTGAAGATGAGAGGTTGAGGTTTAGAGGGGTTAAGAAGCTTGCTTGAGTTTGCATAACATGAAAGAGCAGACCCAAGGGCAGGGCCGGGCTCTCTGACGGCCTTTCTTTTCAGCAGGGAACTTAGAACTCCCCTTCTATACCACTTCCCCGAGGGCCAAGAACTCAGCATGCAGGATGTTGGAGGACATGCAGTGTCCCCTGTGCTTCCTGAGGACAGGGCCTATTTCTGTGCTGTCCCTGCAGTCCCAGCCGCCTACCTCCCAGGATGCTTGGTCCAGAGCTGTGTGTATGTGGGGTGTGGAGGGGTTGGGGGAGGCTTGGCTCAGTCACTGCCCCAGTGACTCGGTTCCCGCTAAGTCTTCTGAAGGGACAGTCTAGCTGTGAGCAGGTGGTGTGTATGTGAGTGCGGCCAGGGCCTTCTTGTTCCAGGCAGATTGTGGCCTCGCCAGGTTGCCATAGTTGGCTGGCTTATCTCTTGTGGTGTTTTGAGTAGAGGCTGGAAGCTCAGCTCAGCTCAGCACCGCATTCTTGAGCTTAGTTCTTTTGGTCTCCAGGCACCAAGAGCTGCGTGGAGGCACGGGTCTGGGGGCCAGCCCTGGCTGCCAGGACCAGCTTGGATTCTCAGGAACAGATGTGTTCACAACCCCCAGGGAAGTTCAGCTGGTTTCTCAGGTACCCCCAAGGCAAGAAGGCTGGGATGCCACCTCTGTATCTAACCAGCACCCTGGGTGCCATTGTAAGCAGGTGTTCTGAAGGTGCTGCTCAGGTCTGACTGGCTGGGTCCCGTAGGGATGGTGGCACAGAAGCTGACGGCCCTGAAAAGCGATGCGTTCTGGCCAGAGGACATGGTCCAGACCAGAAGTGGGCCTTCCAGCCGCGTGTGCACTCCCCATGTGCCCCAGCCCTGGAGGGTAAGGTGTGCCAGGCTTGGTTTCTAAGCTGCCAAGGAAACCAGAGAACTAGGACCCTGGACCACAGGTTGGGGAGCCTTGGGCCCCAATTCCAAGAAAGGACTTTAGCTGTCAGGGGGCCCGCTCCTACCCAAAGTGCGAACCAAGAAGTCACTGGTCTCTGCGGGGTCACCTCTGTGCCGGGAAGCTTGGTTCCCCTCACTGCGTCCCTGGGCCCGGACCCTCCTTCTCAGCATCCTTCTCAACTGCAGTGTCAGATGTTCAGAGAACAGAGCCCTGGAGTGGCCATTTTTATCACCTTGCTTCTGGCTGGTCCCACTGGCATCAAATACGTTTGTCAGTCAGCAGTGCTAATGACCAGCCAAGTGAGGGCAAGACGACCTCAGGGAAGTGATCTTCTCTAAGTACTGCCCGCTCGGACTCTGCTGTTACCAATACAAGGCGCTCCCACGACAGGCGAGGTCTGGGGCTGCTGTCTGCAGTGGGGGCATGTGGAGCCGTCTACACGGCTGGGGGAAGGGCAGGCAGGACGTGGCATCTTGCAAGGCTGCCGCCTTATGAGGTGACAGGAAGAGGCAGTGGCCCTTGCCTGCGTCTCGCCTGTGCCAGCATTCATGTGTCTCGTCCAGGCTGGGGTCCTTCTTCCCTGCCCGGCATGCTGAATGGCTTCAGTTCCCACGGGGAACACTGGGCCTCTCTCTATAAGCCCACCGCCCCCGTACACGTGGGGACCATTGGGAGCCCAGAAGCCCTTGAGAACATTGTTCTGACTTCCGAAAAGAGTTTTAGAATCTCACGTCCTGTCTTCTACAGTCCCAGAGTGAAAGAGATAAAGGCAGCCAGCCGCCTTGTGGTCCCACAGCCTCAGGTCTATAACAGTGAGACTGGGGACCGCCTAAGCCCAGGTATGGTCCCCATGCTATGGACTATCATGCAGCCATAATAAATGTCACCAACTTGGAACCTGGAAGGATGTTTACAGTGTGGCATCCAGAACGGCGCACTACAGCATACTATCTAGGAGGCCATCTGTGAGAAGTGGGTGGATGTGTGCACGTGTATGTTAAAAAGGAAGAGAGGTTGGGGTCTCCCTGGTGGCGCAGTGGGTTAAGCAACGCACTGTGAAGCAAATCGCAGCCACTGCAGCACAAGCTCAATCCCTGCGGCCAGCTGGGGAGGGGACGCACATGGCCCAGCAGACCTCTCCTGCTGTGCCTGCTGCTCCCCTCAGCAGTGTACTTCCATTGATCTGCCTGTTCTGCTCCCTGCTCTCTGTGGTGAATCCTCTCACCCCCCCACACCTCTGGCCTGTACCCCAGTGCTTGTGTGCATAAATAAATAAATCTAAAAAAAAAAAAAGTAAGAGAGGTGACGTACAACCACGTCAGCAGTGGTTGGTTCCAAGTGGTAGGACATAGGCGATTTTAATTTTGCTCATCAATATTTTCTCATTTCCTAAGTTGGATTCCTGGTGCTGAAGCGCCACTGTCCTGGCACGACCTTGGTCCAGTGACCAGTCCTGCCTGGCAGGTGTGCACAGAGCGTGTCGGGCCAGGGGAGGCGCCGACTCTTGAATACCCTGTGGCCACAGCGCTGCTTAATCAAGTGCTGTTAATGGTGGGTCCATTGTGCCCAGCCAGGGTGGTCAAAACCTGAGGGAACTTCGGTCTAGTTTAAGACTCATTCACCCAGCAGGTACTGCTGAGTGTCCCGGGGCCCCGGGCGAGGCACTGCGTGGCAGGGTGCCATGCGGATGCGAGGCTGGGTGAGTTTGCGAGTGTGGAGGGGACCCAGGTGAGTGAGAGGAGGTGGCCTTCGAGCTCAGACTTTGAGGATGAGCAGCACCTGGGCGGGAGGTGATAAGGGTGATGAGGAGAGGGAGCGCTGAGGCCCTGCGCGTGCAAACGCTCGAAGACCTGGTTCTGTTGCCAGCAGCTGTCTGGGAGCGATGAGGTCTTGGGAAGCCTGTTTAATCTCGACACGCCTCAGCTCCCCGTCCATAAAATGGAGATCTTCCCTTAGCCTCCTCTCCTCCCTCCAGCAATCTCCCAGGTTGCGAGCATAGTGATCTTTAGCTTTACCTAGAAACTCCCGCTTGACTCCTTGGGCTTGTTGCGTGCACGCACCGCTGCTCCGGTTTGTCGGTTCCGCCAGCTTTGACACGGTCTGGAGAGCCCACTGCTCCTTCCTCTCTCTGTTCAGAAGTCTTTCGCAGTCCAGTCAAGGGCAAGAGAATCACCCAGTCCCTGCGCTGTGCCTGTGAACATCACTGACTTGAGGAGGGTGGGCTGGAGAACACTGCAGACCCCGAGGGCCAGCTGGGCGGTAAGCTTGGAGTGAACAGACTGAGAAGTCAGGCAGCGTTGCTGCCTTGGGCCTGGGGTCGCGGAGCTCTGCTCCCAGGCTGGGCTGCCTCTGGCGCTCGCACCACACACAGCAAACCCCTTACAGCGACATCGCAGGGACAGTATTGCCCTGCACGCGTCAGCATGGCCGCTCTGCGGCTCTGGCCTCCCTGGCTGAGGGCTGGAGACGAGACAGAGTCACAGAGCCTCAGCAACTGCCCAGTATCACCCCCTCTAGAGAAACTGAGGCAGAATCAGTGACCCTCAGGGGCAGGTGACTTAGCAGCTCTGAGCCTCAACCTCCATCTCTGAAGTGGGACTTCATTAACAATTAAGGTTATGACGCGCTCAGCCCAGGTCCAGCCCTCAGTGACCGTGCAGTAGAACTGCCTGTCGCGAGTGTCCACTGTGGCCTGGGGCGGGGGGCTGTGGAGGGGCACTCGCTCTGGTCTTGGCCTTGTTCCTCGCTTGCTGGCATTTGGGATCAGGATCTGTGTGTCTTGTCTCCACCACTTACTGTCTTGGTGACCTTTTACGTTGTCAAAAAAAGCTAGAGCTGAACAGGACTTGAAACAATAAAAACTTCTTAGTCAGAGCTGTTGCAATCAAGGGGAAACAGACTTCGGTATGGAACCAACCCAACTCCAAGTACAACGTGGCAAGTGGGAATTTATAGCCAAAGGGCAGGTGGGGCCATGGATAGAAAGTGACCAAGATGAACTTCAGGAGTGAGGGGGCTCTCTGGCTAAGCTGACTCCACAGCGTTCTTTTACTCTTGTGAAAGGTTTTTACTAAAAATGAGAGAGAGGAGGGGAGGGGGGAGGGGA